>CM054184.1:39067700-39290200 GCA_028829895.1 Sinotaia quadrata
TTCCTTTCTCCCCCTCTATATTTCTGGTTTCTCCTCTTCTCTGTTCCATAGTTAATACGCTGTATAATTATTTTGTTGTCAAAGTTCCGGAGTTCTTTATTAAAAATAAACATTTTCCAGACAGAATAATTTATTTCAAGAAATTAAGTGCTAAATGTTAAAGTGAACCTAATTTGGAGTAATGTTTAATGTATTTTCTGTTGAGAGGTCAATACAGGCTTTTCTTGTACAAGAATATTAAAAAAATAAACAGGACTGTACACTGTAAGTTCTCAAACTGTCATTCACATGCAAAGTATAGTAAATCGTGCTTATCTTCAAAAAGCTTAACAACAGACGTAAAATGTCATTCACACGCAAATTATAATAAATCCTGCTTGTCATCAAAAAGCTTAACAACATAACGTAAACTGTCATTCACACACAAAGTATAATAAATCCTGCTTGTCATCAAAAAGCTTAACAACATACGTAAACATAGAAGCATTAAATATAAATGCAGTGCAAACATAATCAATAAATAAAATAGGGTCATATATGCTGCATCGACACTCTTTTTCTTGTTACAAAAGCTCAAAATTTGCAGCAAACATAATGTGAAGAAAATATCCCGAATTAATGAGAAAAAATGGAAAAGCTAAATACTAAAGAAAAATCCCAACATACAGGTCAGATTTAAGAGACATCAACGATGATTATCTCTGTCAATATTGATGACGCCAAAGATGCTTTTGAACATGTGATTTTAACCCACTGAATACCAAAGATATTATATAGTAAAACAAAAAGTAGAGACTATTAATGCATGAAAAACAAATAAGACTTACTGAGTAGTATGACGTAATCAGTCCAAGTCTTGTGCAAAGGAGACAGAAACGCCAACAATTACTATGCCATTCACTTGACCATTGACCTTTTTCATCAATTATACAGTATCAGGCATTACAGTAAGAAATATACTGCACATAATTATTTGCTGACAAACTGATGCTTTAATTTACACTGAGTTAAAATCCTCAAAATTATTTTTATTTCTTAAGTTTAAAATGCATAATACCGAGCTTCTGAATCCATGAATAAAAGATTGCTCTCCCTTTGTTAGGAGTTTCAAAACTATCTACTGTACCAAGACACTCTAGGCTATACAGCACCAAGACGCTCAAAGTTATACATAGCTCCGGACAGTGGTTACATCAGTACCTATTTAGATTAATGTGACACTGTAGGTGTGATAGACATGGGTGAAACCCTTCACCCCAGTGAATTAATAATTAATTCAATTAATAATATAACTATTTCACTTGTCAATGGGGTCTTTGTCCTTTGCAGTCAGAGAGACTAAGTCAAGCCCTAGAACTAACAATTACACTAATTGTTCTCCGCTTCTAAGTGTTACTCGTCCAGAGTGAAATATTTTCCTGCAATTTAATATTTATGCTAAGTATTACAGCATTCCCCCTCCCCCCTTGCCCCTCACACATTCTCTTTACAAGCTTGTGAGGCACTTTTCCTAAAGATTGCACGACTAGTTATTAAAAGATTAATGTATTTGGCTCCCCCCACCCCCCACCCCCCCCCCCCCCCCGAAGCCTGCATACTTCCTTTAATTAATTTAGCCAAAGTGAAAATCAACAATTTTATTAACTATACATAACTAAATGATTAATTAAAATTATTTACACGATATTTACTAAAGCAAATCACAAAGTATAAGTACGGATTAGATTTTGACAATTAACAATTTCAAATCTTCTATCAAAATTATCATTCAGATTCAAGTTCATAAGATTTCTAAATTGTTCACAGTCTCTTCCACAAGTCTTTAATGAAGATTCCTAATCAGCTAATTATTTACTAATACATTTAAGTTAACAATTAATAAGCAGTAAGAAAATGGTAATCAAAGAAAAACATTACAACAATGATTTGACAGTAAATTCACCTGATTTTTATGTTTGTCAGTGTGGGCTCATCACTGAAGTTGCCAGGGTGCAGAGCGGTTACAAAATGCAGATTGGCAGCTGATCAAGTCCTTATTGATGTACAAGAATGACTGAACCACATGCACTGAATAGTTCATTCTTTACTGTCCCAAGTCTCAAACAGAGCTACACTATCAGTCTCCTGCATTAGGATTGCTCCTACGCCTGTATTACTGGCATCAGTTCATAAAATAAATTCATTATCGAAGTCCAGTAAGTGAAGTATGGGTTGTTGAGCCAGGTTCTGTTTTAGAGTTTCAAAAGCTATCTCGCACAGTAGGTTTAAGTTAACCGCAGTAGGTTGTCATTTTTCATTAAGTCAATGATCAGTGTGGCTACAGTGCCGAAGTCATGGATGAATATTCGATAATATCTGGCCAGTCCTAAAAAGGATTTTACATTGGTCTTCGTTATTGGATAGCTCATAAATATTTAATTATACTATAAATAAAAGGGAGATAACATTATTCAATCAGAGCAAGTCAACTAATCAGGCTAAGTGTCGTGAACAATTGGCCGATATTATGGCATTTGTGTGGAAGATAAGTTAGGCAGTCCGGCTGTCGCTAATGTTAGGAATTATCCAATAAACCAATATTGATAACTAGAACCTAAATTAGGACAGGGTTGTTAAACATAACCGGACATGTGACATATATTATTTTTAAAAAATCACCAAATGAACAGATCTGTATTAGTTTAATGATTGAGATCTCTTTTGAAAAGAAGATAGCTATTTGAATTTAATTTTAAAAAAATAACATCATGTATTTTATTGGATATTATAAAACAAACTATAGAAAATGTTAAAGTAATTAAATGGCTGGGGGTGGGGGGGAAACGAAAGTAGTTTAAGTCACCACTAAAGCTGGCATTGAATATTTCTTCATAAGATGTTATCTGACATAGAGTGGGACCCACAGCTTCACATTGCGTTCCTAGGTGGAGGGCAGGAGGGATGGAGGAAGGGGGTAAAAATGGTCGCATTAGTTTGGCGCACACTCTCAACTGCCTTCCGCCGGTGTGAATAAACGGTAACAGGTTTACTATATACAAAATCAGCGCTCTGATCTATATTCACTGCCTAGTGATTAGTACTAATAATAGGTGTAAATCTTGTGCTTAGTCAATTTGTAAATGGATATGACGTCAGCTATGTCGCAATAGGCTCCACGTCAAAAGTTGCGTGTACTGCCCTTTTACTGAGCTAGGAACCAGCTAACCTGGACTGATCGGATCTAGAAATGTTTGCTGGCAATGGGGATCATGAGAACATAGTCGGCGAAAGTGGAACTGGAGATGACATTTTGGAGGTGCATAAAGATGCATCACTAGGTGTTAAAAATCGACTTTCTGCTTTCTTGCCCGAGGTAACAATTAACTGAAATTAAATTAAAGTGACGCCACTGCGGTAATCTCTTTCAAGGTTTTATCAAGTTTAGCAAATATTCCGGGTAATTAAATGTGTGAGCGTGCGTGTGTCTGGTGACAACAATAACCAATAGAATGACATCGCGATGTTGTTTTACAAAATTACCTTGTCATGTTTTTATTTTAAGAACTATTATTTCCAAATAAATACGTATTAGTAATTTGAAAAGACTGGATGAGTAAGCTCATGGTCTTGAATAAAGCTTTATTTATGAACACTTCATTATCAAGACACTTACATTAACATCTTTCATCTGCATCAGAAGATGGATTTCTGGTTCTCTCACTTTTTGTCTCAGCCATTGTCTCTAAAACACTCGACTATGATTTACGACATTAGTACCATTTGTAGTGTGTATTTGCTCCTTCTCTGTTCATATCGACATGAGGGACAACCAACTATATCATTCAATGGCAAACATTTCTTTTGTCTGTAGTCGCAGCCCTTAATTATAGCCCGTCCTGAAACCCAACAGTGGTATGCAAGTTGTCAACAACAAACAACCACTACTAACAACAAAAAAACAAAAACAAAAACAACACGTTTCTTCCATCTAAAGTGCATAAGCATGTCCCCGAAATAATGATGTGTAAGATGTTAATGAAAATAGAATGAATTCTGATTAAACCAAAATCTTCTTAGAGAGGTTTCTATAGCCTTAGCATTGTCAGGAAAAATGAATACCAGCACCCACCCATCCCCCCAATTAATTTAGTCAACGTTTTGTGTGTACGTTTAATTCTCTCCTACCTGTAGCGTACATTAAGGTTTTCATCATTCGACGTTCTCACCTTTGGTGGCGCTCAGGCAGGGATTCGCTCCCCTCGCTTGGCTCTGTTGGGCGGATGGAGGCTGTCGGCGTTGTCGTCCAGTCGAAAGAGAAACAGAAAAAAGCTGTTGTTGTTTTGCTGTTCTGCGTGTAAGAGTAAAAAATCTGATTCGTTTCAGTCACTCGGTGTCTTTTGCTGTGTCTACCCAGGCATTAGAGCGGCGGGTTGAGACCTACCAGTCTTTGTGCCCGTGGGTTCTTACGCTCTCAATATCTGGAGTCCGTAGTGTGAGTCTTTTTTGGCGTGTTGTGGTTGTCTGTTTCCGTCACTGTGACTGACTGTAGCGGTGGCTGACTTGGGTGTTATCACAGTCGGGTTGAGGCGCGCAGAAGCGTGCGTGCGAGTCGAATGTCTGCGAGAGAAATGTATGAGTCAGTGTCTTAAGAATGTTAATCTTAATATATCTTTTGAAAATTCTCTCTCCTCCCACACTTTCCTAACTGCACCAGCACATCATGAATACCCGTAGAGTAGCAGAACCCGATGTAAGATGAATCATCAATATTCGCACATTACTCACAGAAGATGATACAGATCCTTGCATTTTCCTGTGTTCACTATTTTTCCCGAAGCAGTCCAAACACTTACCCTGGAGCATCAGGGACAGATCATGAATTTCAACTTCCCCAAATCCTTCAATGGCTGCCTGTTCATAGAAAGTGGAAGACAAGATCTCTTCTCTTTATTGTACTTAACTCTCGTGTTTCAGCCCTCTGGCCTGTCACGCATGCGCACTCTCTTGCGCTCACCGTCGGACACATTTTCAGACTTCTGCGAAGTAAGGTTTAGCAACAAGACTAAGCACTGATTGCATACCAGTGTTCATCTACAAGTAGTGTACTTCTTTAAGGCATAAGATATAAAGAGACAGTAATCACTGTCAAGGCGATGCTTAAGCTGCATCTTGTCATCTTGTCATCTTGTCATCTTGTCAGTAAGAATTAGCACTGCCATTATTTGTTTCGCGGGGAAAACCATTCATCCAATTTGTTCCTGTTTATTTCCTTTGTTACATATATTGAGTGGTTTATTGTTGTCATTTTGAATTTGGATTCATCAGTTGTACAACATTCACACCATTCAGAAATATCCTTGAGCCCGTTTGTTTGCACAGGGATTTTGTTAATTTTTTATGTGAGAATATTCTAATAAGAGAGAGGTTTAATAAAAGCTTTGGTTATCACAACCAACAACAACATCCCGAGAAGTAGAGGTAATTACTCGTTTAAAAAAATATATATAACAGTTTTTTTATGTATAGTTTTGTAAGAAACTTTTGAACATATGAAGTTTGAACTTTCTACACTAGAAGTCGATATCTTAAACAAATAACCCCTGCCAAATGTGATAACATTAATCATTAATATTTTATGTTTGTATCCAGAAAGTAAACCTATATTTTATAGTCTCTCTCTAGTTTTCAAAGTGCATTTTGAGTTTGTCTTGGAAAATGACGACTTAATAAACTTAAATGTAGTCAAAGTTTGAATGACCTGGAGAAAATAGACACGGAAACATTTATTTATTTATTTTGTTAGATAGAACACACGGATTCCTTCTGTTTTCCCATTTACACTGGACCACCGACACGCCCAGGACTACCGAATTTACATTTGATAACCAAGTGACAATCATGAAACCAATCTAAAACTGGAAGTACTCTGACTTCTCTTATCAAATCAAAGTTAATCAAAGTGTATAACTTTTCGCATTTGTTACTAATACAGAAAAGTCTGATAGCGGTATTACGTTTCATGTTTGTGTACCGAAGTAGTTTGATTTTTATCATTCTTCTTCTTTTTTTTAATTGTTTTTGTTCTTTAGTCAACCTGACAGCTATATTTATCACAAATCATATACATATTCTACAATATAGCAATATTTATCACAGATCATACAATTCATTCTACACAGCTTGACAGTTAGCAATATTTATCAAAAATCATGCAAATATTCTACTAAGCCTGGTAAATAACAATATTTATCACAAGATAACAGAATAGTTTTGAACAAATAAATTTCACTCAAAATGAAATGTTCAAATTTTAATTGGCGTTAAAAATACCTAAAGGAAATCTCCTCTTCACACCGTCACCCATCATCATTAAAAGCATCATTACCACTACCACGACTACCACCCCACCACCATTATCACATCACCATTTAAACCTACACTACTACCACCACTACAATTATTTTCACCACTGTTTAAACATCACTACCACTATCACCGCCGCCATCGTCACCACCGATAATAATAAGAGAGTTCAAACAATTAAAATAAACCAACCAACAAACAAAATTATCAAATCATTTTTATTGTTCTCTTTTAAAGTTGCTACATTCTTGTTTAAAGCGGTATTTCACTGATGGCGAAATTTTGGGCTTGACTGCAAAAGAAACAGAGAAGCAGTTGAAAGACCTGCCTAAGCCCACCGATAAATCAGTCCAGGATCCCAAGGAAGATTTGCAGAATCAAAATGAAGGTCCAGGTACGTGCCAGGGTTCAAAGGAATCTTTGCTATCAACTGATCAGGAATGCATTGCTTATTTACAGTTTGACCTTTGAACTTAGATGACATTGCACATTCGGACAATGAGTCCTCCATTTTTATTACTGATGAATGACTTCAGTTGTCATATAGTTGCAAAGTGAAAACACATTTCCATTATTTAAGATAGCGCGTGTTGGCTGTTGGTTGGTTCTTACTTGTTACGCACATGATGTGGGATGTAATAACTTCTATTAGTTTCCATCCAGTAATTGCCAACCATTAATTAATTGATTTGTATTGCTACCAGTATAGGACCTTATTACATCTAACACTATTTTGTTTGCCAACCAGGCGTTTAATTACGTAATTTGTAGGGCTACCAGTATAGGGCCTTATTACATCTAACATTATTTTTTTTTTCTCCAACCAGGAATAAGTAAATTGTAGATGGTTATCAGCTGCCGGCAACATCACTTGCTTTGAGATCTTTCATTTTTTCCACTCAGTTCTTTTCAACCAGGGACTCACTGAAAGTACATAATTGCCATGTGATTAGTAATGCCACACACTTTGAAATCGATTAATTTCTTTTGTAGAAACGTGCTCATGTTAATGACAGAATTTTTATTTTTTAGCAAAGATAGTTGTCAGGTAATTGACAATCAACTTGTGAGGGACTCAATATTTTTCCGCGATTTTTGCCAAGTCAGCAACACCCCCCCCCCTCATAATTTATACACGTCACTGGGTTTGTAACTTCTATCCATATGTCGTGAGTGGGGCATCTCTTGAGACTATTTTAGCATTTCACGCATCCTCAAATACCACACCCCCTTTCCCCAAATTATTTTTTCAATCTTTCCCATTGTTCGATCACACTGATTGTCAAGTGGTTGCACCTTTCGTATTTGTGTGAATTTGTTTCAATATTTGGGCTGCAATTTATGACACCCTGATTTTTAATAGAATGATCTTTATTAAGTTGATAGAGGTGATACAATAGACGATAAATACACACCCACTCACGCACACACACCACATACAGACTCATTACCACATACATACAACCTTGTAGACACAAGCATACTGATAACATAAGACCAACATTCATGCACACTCTTGTTCCTATAAATTCATTGACAAATGCTTACAACAACTTGCCTCTTTGAACGATTAACCGTACACATTATGTGAAATGTGCCAAATGCCATGACATTTTCCTCGTACAGCTTCCATTGAGAATGCGAGGGTGTGCGGTCCGATGCAGCAAAATGATCGTCTGCATATCATCATGCTTGGCTGTTCTGCACTGATATTGGGCCTTTCTGCTGTAGCCATATTCTACCCAGCAAAACGTCACACTATGTCGAGAGGTATCTTAGGGTGACCTTATAGTAATGTATTGTCGAGAGGTATCTTAGGGTGACCTTATAGTAATGTATTGTCGAGAGGTATCTTAGGGTGACCTTATAGTAATGTATTGTCGAGAGGTATCTTAAGGTGACCTTATAGTAATGTATTGTCGAGAGGTATCTTAAGGTGACCTTATAATGGGTATTTAGAGGTATCTTAGGGTGACCTTATAGTAATGTATTGTCGAGAGGTATCTTAAGGTGACCTTATAGTAATGTATTGTCGAGAGGTATCTTAAGGTGACCTTATAATAATGTATTTAGAGGTATCTTGGGCTGACCTTATAATAATGTATTGTCGAGAGGTACCTTAGGGTGACATTATAATAATTTATTGTCGTGAGGTATCTTAAGGTGCCCTTATAATAATAGATTGTCGAAAGGAACCTTAGGGTGTCGTTATAATATTTATTTCAAAATTTTACTGGTTAAATTCGTTTATAAAGTACTAATGCAAGATATGGGCTACTGGATTTAAATACATTTATCAGCAACAGCTATACTGATAATATAGGTGACACCGCCAGTCATTACATTCATGGCCCCTACTCATCTTTATGAGAAAATAAATACAAAATAGAAATGCAAACAAATAATGAACAGGGCAATTTTCAAATGTAAACTTTTAAAACATAATTATGTCAATATATTTTATTTTCTGTCTAATTAAAAATTTGACTGCAAACTTCTATGCTTTAAGTTCTTGTAGTTGAATCTATAACAGATATTCTTATTTTTATATTAATGTTTAGAGCTAAACAAATGAAACCGAATCAAAAGCTATTATACAGCAAGATAAATATAGAGAGAAAATGGCAAAAAGAAATCTTTTGTCCCAGATGCATTTTACAGATCATAAATAAATTTTATAAGATCAAAATGGCAATTATTGAAGAAAATTGAGCAAAGCGACAAAGTCGGACAAAACAATTTAACACTAATTTAAAACATTTGTTTGATTATTCCAAAGATACGTACAAAATTCAATAATGAAATTACTTTTTCACTTCCTTTAAAAAAATATATATGTCTAAATGTTTATTTTCTGTATATATTTCTGTGTTCAGGTTCTAAATGTTATATTAACAAACAGCTAAATAAATTAATATAGGTTTAAACCAATTTCACGATTCACACGGATATTTACCAACAATTTTCCTCATTCAATGATGTCTGTCTGGTTTATATTAAACAGCTAAATAAATTAATATAGGTGTAAACCAATTTCACGATTCACACGGATATTTACAACAATTTCGTCTGAGAAAAACGAGCACACTCTATCATCAATCACACGATATTGTCAGCGGTCCCGATATCTTTCTAGAAATAGGGACATACTAATATTATTTGGTTGTTAGATAAATGTCCTTGACTAGAAATATATGTAATAGATGTTACATTAGTGTAATTTAGATAAATGTCCATGTCTAGAAATATATGTAATAGATGTTACATTAGTGTAATTTAGATAAATGTCCATGACTAGAAATATATGTAATAGATGTTACATTAGTGTAATTTAGATAAATGTCCATGACTAGAAATATATGTAATAGATGTTACATTAGTGTAATTTAGATAAATGTCCATGACTAGAAATATATGTAATAGATGTTACATTAGTGTAATTTAGGTAAATGTCCATGTCTAGAAATATATGTAATAGATGTTACATTAGTGTAATTTAGATAAATGTCCATGTCTAGAAATATATGTAATAGATGTTACATTAGTGTAATTTAGATAAATGTCCATGTCTAGAAATATATGTAATAGATGTTACATTAGTGTAATTTAGATAAACGTCAATGACTAGAAATATATGTAATAGTTGTTGAATTAGTGTAATTTAGATAAATGTCCATGAGTAGAAATAGAAATACAAACAGAAATACATTAATGTTATCTGGTTGTTAGATAAATGTCCATGACCAGAAACAGAAATACATTATTGCTATCCGGTTGTTAGATAAATGTCCATGACTAGAAATAGAAATACATTAATGTTATCTGGTTGTTAGATAAATGTCCATGACTAGATATAGAAAGACATTAATGTTATCTGGTTGTTAGATAAATGTCCATGACTAGATATATAAATACATTAATGTTCTCTGGTTGTTAGGTACATGTACATGAAAATAGAAATAGAAAAACACTATGGCTGGTTGAGTGAAAAATGTGTACTTGGCTATAAATAGAAAGACACTATCGCTAGTTTGATGAAAAATAAGTGTACATTACAAGATATACAGCACAACGCGTTTTTCTAGCAGTATATATTTTGCTTCACAATCGTCTGTTTTCGTTTAAAATGCTTGTTTGTTTGCTTGTAGATGTGAATGGTACTTAATAAATCGTCTGTTTTCGTTTAAAATGCTTGTTTGTTTGCTTGTAGATGTGAATGGTACTTGATAAATCGTCTGTTTTCGTTTAAAATGCTTGTTTGTTTGCTTGTAGATGTGAATGGTACTTAATAAATCGTCTGTTTTCGTTTAAAATGCTTGTTTGTTTGCTTGTAGATGTGAATGGTACTTGATAAATCGTCTGTTTTCGTTTAAAATGCTTGTTTGTTTGCTTGTAGATGTGAATGGTACTTAATAAATCGTCGTTTTCGTTGCTTTTCTGTTGTTAGCTGTTTCATGTTACTTTTGGTATTTATTTAATTCCTGAGAGAAAGTGAGAAAGAAAGAAGAAATAACGAACATAACGATAACGATAGAGAGAAGAGACAGAGAAGAAAGAAAAGGAATACGTACTGAAACGCGTCATCTACATCTTCTTCTCTGATTTCTTCTTCTTCTTCTTCTTCTTCTTCTTCTTCTTATTTCTTGCTCACATTTTATATGCACAGGAATGTGGGTCCTTGCGGAGCAAGTTCTCTCCCTTATGGGCATCTCGATGACAGTTATTAACATATTGCTGCAAATACTAAATATGGTCTTACCTATTCGTCAAATGATCCTTAAGAACAGCTGCATCATCCTTTTCATCTTGAATGGTTAGTGCTTTAAAAAAAAGCAACCCACGCTTCACGAGTTTCTTAATGTCAGCAGTAAAAATGGGTCAGATTTCTGTTCTAAATTAAATTATTTTAGGTCTTTAATAGTGCGCACAAATATATTTTGTTTCCTCATTGTTTGACGACCATTTAAAAAATAATCAAAAGTAGAGAAAAGAACAAATGCTAGTTACTTATGTTTATCTTCTTTGTGGTTTTCTTCCCTTCATTCTTTATTTTAAAATTAATTTATTCTTTCCTTACTTCTTCTATTCTTTCATTCCTTTTTCATTCATTCTTTGCTTCTTTTATTCTTTCTTTTCTTTTGTCTTTCCTTCCATTTGTTTTATATTCCTTCACTATCCTCTTTCTTCTTCTTTTTATTCTGACTGTTTTTAACTTCCCCTTCTTTTATCCTTTATATTTTCTTCAATATTTTATTCATTCTTTCTCTATATTATCTATTTTCTTCTGATTCTTCTTTTCTTCAACTTTTCTCCCTTCTATTATTTGTTTCTTTCCTCTTTATTCTGGTTATTTTCTGTCCTGTTAATTTGCATAATATCTGCGCACCTTAATTAACATCATTGTCGGCACTTTCATGGCTCAAAGCACCCAGTTACGACAGTCAGGATGGTCTCCAATTTTTCTGCTTACTTACACACTTCATGGATCGCCATGAATCATTTTAGAAAGACATGCCACGTCACCCACACATAGAAGGAAAGAAGGAAAACATCATAAAACCGCTAATACACAGACTAATAACATCGAAACGAAAGAAAAAGAAATTCAAACGACAAAAGTCTACACAAGTGAACCAAAACAAACGAACGAAGTTCACACCATTCTGGACAAGGCCTCAAGGGAGCTGGAGGCCCCACCCCTCTAACCTCTACCAGAGACACCGCCTCGCTAACCAACAACGGCGACAACAACAACAGAATGCCAACCCATACCACCACATATTCGAAGGCAACAACAGCGCCCTCAACAAAAACAACCGCAACAACAACGCGGACACCAACATCAACGACAACAACAACAACAATGGCCGTACTATGAAAAACAGTACCCCTCTTGGGTTTTTTAATTATCCAATGGCCGAAATGATCCAACCTTTGCTCGACCATTTGTACCAGCGCCTACCTTCTGACATCCCAACGGACCCCGAGGACAGTATAGTATTTTAACTGGAATAAAAATTATTACTGAATGAAGACAAACGAGTTTAGAATTTTAGAGAGAGAGAGAGAGAGAGAGAGAGAGAAAGAAAGAGAGAGAGAATGACGATTTCAAATTCTTTATTCAATTCTTTATTGTTATTTTCTTATCTAACAGCCCTTGTCTTCTTTGTTGCCGGGTTATTAACACCATCTTGGTTGGGTCGACTTCTTTGGAAAAATGGATCCTCATTGCATGTGGAGCCTTTGGGATGTGGTATTCTGTTGCTGAATAGCTTGCTGTGTGGAGTTTGTGGAGTCATTGTCCATGTCCATTGTTCGAGCGGGCCTGGTCTGTTGTCTTTCAACAAGAATTTTATTTACCACCTAGCTGCAGGCAGGGCGGCTCATCCAGTCTTTGGCTCTGAACACAATGAAATCGACAAGACCAGCTGGAGCTTTTACCAAAAATTGAACCGATCCCAAAACAACGAGACTGATAACCCTGAACCAAACAAGCTTGACGTCTTCGCTAGATTGATACCGGATTTTTCTGAGAGTAATATATATACTCTATGTGTTTGTGTGCATTAAATGTTTGCTTACACTTGCATGTAAATAAGGATTTAGTTGTGTCTTTATTATGAATTTCTTACTGCACATCTATCTATCTATCTATCTATCTATCTATCTATCTATCTATCTATCTATCTATCTATCTATCTATCTATCTATCTATCTATCTATCTATCTATCTATCTATCTATCTATCTATCTATCTTTTGGCATTATCGCCTGGTGTCAAATAAGCTCATGGTATGACCCTACCCCTCAAAATGACCACTATTGCATGGTTCAATCCCATGAAGAAAGGGTGGTTTCCCGTACAGCTTTCGTCACATGCGATAGGTTGATGTTGTGCTCTACCGTCCAGTGAAGTGTTACCTACCCGCTACTGCCCCATACCAGAAATCGCACCAGTGCAGCCGGTCCAGTCTGGCATAGCAAAAGAACTTGAAACAAAAGCTGGCACTGCACGTCGGATTTTTGGTTTGATTTTTAAGGTAGATCTCGCTATTCCTCATATATTTGTCTAGCAGTTTTAACTATTCCTCATGTACTTGTAAGACAGTTGTCAATATTCCAGCTCTCACTATTCCTGGTTTATTTGTAAGACAGTTTTCACTATTCATGGTTTATTTGTAAGACAGCTCTCACCATTCCTGACTAATCTCTGCGGTATTATTTTTGTTACTGCTCGTGACTAATTTGTCACAGACATCACTAATTTGTTTTAAATAATTTGTGATTTATGTCACATATTTTATTAATTTATTTGACACTTTGACATTCGTTTCTGCATCTGACTGCTTTGAGTGGACAGTAATATTGATTACTTCTTATGACTTGTATAGAACTGCTACCACTCCTGATTCTATGTGACGTTTATGACCTCTCATGTCTATTCTGTGTGATGTTTATGACCTCTCATGTCTAGTCAGTGGAGTTCATGACCTTTCATATCCATTCTGTATGATGTTTATGACCTCTCATGTCTAGTCTGTGGAGTTCATGACCTTTCATATCCATTCTGTATGATGTTTATGACCTCTCGTGTCATTCTGTGTGACGTTTATGACCTATCATGTCTATTCTGTGTGACGTTTATGACATATCATGTCATTTCTATGTGACGTTTATGACCGTTCATATTTAGTCTATGTGACGTTTATGTGTCTATTTTGTGACGTTTAAACCTCTCGTGTCTATTGTATGTGACGTTTATGATCACCCTTGTCTATTGTATGGTGATGTTTATGAACGTTCATGCCTATTCTGTGTGACGTTTACGACATCTCATGTATATTGAAGGTGACGTTTATGTCTTCTCATGTCTATTTCTTGTGACGTTTATGACCTCTCATGCCTATTCTAGGGTGACGTTTATGACTTTTCATGTTTATTCTGTGTGACTTTTATCATCTCCTGTCTATTGGTGTGCCCAAATGTCTGACTCACGAAAATCTGTTGCAGTGGAAGAGCTGCTGGTTGTCCTTGGTGAGGGTATGACTCTGAGTAAAATTAAATCATGGAAAGTCTTGGATCGTCGTTATTTCGTGGATCCAGTAGACTTGAGCCTTTATTATACAGGGTCACGCATAAAGAATAAGAATACACGCTGTAAGTAGTATATATTTTTCGTTATACAGTAAATATGACTTTCTTAGGTTACAGATCACTTTAAGAATAGAGATATCAGTAAAAGGCTTTAAGACATAACCTTGTAATCAGGGCCATGCTATAAAGATACCAGCATTAAGTATTACAGATATTACTGCATACAGCAAACATTACTATGTATAGAGGGTTACTTTACCAGCAAAAAGTCTTATAGTCTTAACCAACTCCACATACACTACAACAAATAGAATGCCCTCTTCAGAATAAGTTGAGAAGAGGAAATCCACATAGGAACAAACCAAGACATAGTAAATTGAGAGATGAAAAGTCTATTACACTTCCTGTAAGGAAAAATATTATCGAAGAAAGAAATCAGTACAATAAAATGAAAAAGTAATAATATACATGTAGTACAAGTATAATTTACTGTTATTCATGGACAAGCTCATCATTAGGATCACGCAACACAATTCTCTCCATACACAACGAAATCTGTTGTTCCAATGCAGTCAGTAGATTTGAAACATTTTCAGACTGTGAAATAGTCGTCTATAGGGGAACACATGGCGAAAATAAAACTCCTTTTCCATAATTTTCTGACACGATGAAGGAAGCAGGCAGTACTATTGGGTCGTGTTCTGGAGCGACGGGTTGATGGAGGAATGATGTGGTTATTAAATGATGGAGGTAGACACTGATGCATTAAGAATATGAATATAACAAAAGTGTGCCAGTTCTAAATTCTCGTTTTATTCTTGCGGAACTGGAAGCCAGTGGAGAGAGAGTAGGAGTGTTTTCAAACGGCACTCTTGAGTTTTGCTGCGGAAGTTTGGTTGCTTTGTAACTTTCTAAGTTACAAAGGCCTACTAAGAGCAGTTCCATCGGACAAAAAGCAATTTCTTCCGTCAGGCCCGCTTGACACACTTCCTATCTTCAGGCTTGATAACATTTCATCTGACCTGCCTGATAAAAACAATTCTATCGGAGAGGTCTGATTACAGCAATTTCATCGCAAAGTGAATCAAACAGGCCTGCTAAATAGGAAATTTGTCTGACAGATCTGTTGAAAGCAATTCCAAATGGACATGACTGCTACAACTATTTTTATCGGACCAGTACTTCCTTCCATCAGGCAAAAACTCTGGCAGCAATTTCATCAAAGCCAGCTAATAGCACATCGATCGGACAAGCCAGCTAGGTAGTAATTCCACCATACAAGACAACTAATAGCAATTCCACCAGACAAGCTAACAGGTAGCAATTCCAACGGAAAAGCAAGCTAGTAGCAATTCCAACAGAGAGGTCTGCTAAAGGCAATAGGAACAGGCCGGCAAGTTCATTGACACGCCTGCTAAAAGCGAGTTCATCGGATAGGCCTGCAAAAGGCAATTCCATCAGATTGAACAGACTTGTTAAAGTAATTCCACCGCCAAGTCTGTTAACAACATTTCCCTAGGACACTTTAGCACCTGCTAAAATAATTCTATCAGACAGGCCTGCTCTATTGGACAGGCCTGCTAAAGTAATTCTATCGGACAGGCCTGCTAAAGTAATTCTATTAGACAAGCCTTCTAAAGTAATTCTATCGGACATGCCTGCTGAAGTAATTGTGTTGGACAGTCCTGCTAAAGTAATTCTCTTCGACTGGCTTGCTAAAGTAATTTTATCGGACAGGCCTGCCAAAGTAATTCTGTCGGACAGTCCTGCTAAAGTAACTCCGTTTGACCTGATTTCTAAAGTAACTCCGTCGGAAAGGCTTGCTAAATTAATTCTGTCGGACAGGCCTGCTAAAGTAATTCCGTCGGACATATATATATATATATAAAGAAGATATCTGAGCATTAATTTTTTTTAGAATACTCATACATAGTTAAGAACTTTATAAACTACTTGAGTTTCGTAATTATATAATTGTTAAAATATCGTAAATTTTGCATTCATTCTTTATCTATGTCATGTCATTTTAAATGAGGGCATGTTTTTCTTGGTAGTTCCAATTACAACGGTGATGGAAGTGCGTGAGGGAGAGAAAGATTTTTCTTCGATGTTGGCAAAATATGACGTAAGCATATTTATTTATTACGACAATTAATTTGTGTCCTTTACTTGGGCTAGAAGGAAATAACATAAATGAGATAAATAGAACTTCGACTGAGCAGTGTACCGTTCATACTGACTGCCAGATAATGGTTATAGAGTGAGTCAGCACAATTGTAAAGCTAATACTCTATCTCTGCAAACCGAACATCGATATCTTTAGCAAGTTACGCCATAAAGAATTTCTTTCTTTCTTTCTTTCTTTCTTTCTTTCTTTCTTTCTTTCTTTCTTTTTTTGCACTAAACTTTGAAGCATTTATCTCTATCGTGCTGTTAGGAGGAGTAATATGAGAGCTTGCTTGCTTCTTTAAATAATTACATCTCCCATTCATCAAATTTAATTATCTTGTCTGAAAATGGTTGTGAGATATTGCTCATGGGTGTGCACTGTTTATTTAAAATGTCACCTTTATTAAGTTATCTTTAACCTGAACAGTTGATAAGCCATTTAACTGAAAGTGGAAATCCTTTCTTAAATAAAAATTAGTTATCAAAACCGTAGTTCATGGAATATATTCAAAAAGTGTCCTTAATTTTCAAACGGAAAGCACGATTTAAAGCTAAAGACCAAAATGAAAAGGACTTCAAATCGGTCACACGTATTTTATAAATAAAAATATTAAATAGATAAATAAATAATGATATGTGTCTCAAAATGTTTTACAAAGCTGAAGTCATATGAAATATTGTTATTTTAGCGTTAAAAGTCGAACGTTAATAAAAGCCTTCGGTTTTGCACGGGGTCACTACATTATGGACATGTGACGCTAAAAAGGTCTACATGTAAGTCGTTTGCCTCAACAGAACATAACTGGTTAAATCTGGTTCAAACAAGAAGAATGGTTCTTTTGAATTTATGGTAATCTTTATTTCCGATTGATATTCATCAGTTATATTAAAGTATGTTATTAATGAAGATATTTATTTAATTATATTACGTAATTAATGAAAATATTTACTTATTCAATTGTATCTTTGAAGAACAGCATCGTTACCTTCCAATGAATGTCGTGAGCTTTGATATCTGTAGAACAGAAAACATTCCATTATTGCATCACACGTTTAATGGCTTATTTCTCGAGCACTTTGCCATTAACTTGGGAGAATCTTATAGGCGATGATTTGCTTGATCACTTGTCACACTTTCAAGTATCTACCTGATCCTTTTCTATGTCATCACATTTCCATGATCTATTGCTAAAATCGAAAATCTCGCAGAAACTCACTCTTTCAGTCGCTTTTCTTAAAATTTCTATTGAAATTATGGCTTTGAAATGTGCCTGAATGTGATCCCAGCATACCTATCAGAATGCAATATCATGTGACTTGTAATATACTGATTTCCATATTTAAAAGAAGTCGAACTCTAACACATTTGTAAGTGGTCATCCGGATTAGCATTGTTCCATTCGTGAAATATACATGGATTAATCAGAATTTGGAAACTTTTCATAATGCCGATTGGTGTTCATAGTTAAAAATGCAATACAAACTGAAAAAGACATAAATATTGCTTTCGCTGTCTAAATATATTCACTTTGTGCTCCCTATGGAATTAAATCGTACGATGAAAATGCTCTTTAGTGACCACATATATAACGTACAACTGTACATGCTTATCTACAACTTATGCATATATGAACGAAATACATTTACTACTAGCTGGAAAAAAGTTATAGGAAATTACAACGTCAAAATTTACAACTCAGAATCTTCTCACAGTGAGAGCATGTGGCTGTCACCACCCTACCTTCTCTCTGATGAAAGGAGGGTTGTGGCTTGTCGACGCCACGTAGGAGTTGCATAAATATTATTACAACTCCACACACAGAATACCAAGATGGTTATTTGGCTCGAATTTTATTCTGCATGTAGGTTACATATTGCCGACATGTTTGCATGTGTGCTTGCATACGGGTAAGGGTGAAGTGTAGACAGCACAGACGATACAACGTATAACAACGACAACAACCACTCTTTCAAAACCATAGATAGGAGAAAGCCTCAATGTCAGAGTACAAATTCAAATTTATTGTTCTATGGGTTTCCTCTCACACGTTGGTTAGTCAGCCCCATCCACATTCACACCCATCGATTCGGGGGGAAGGAAGAAAGAAAGAATGATGAATGATGAATAAAATAACATAAATGCAAAATTCAAGATTCATCATGCAATACTACTTCTAAAATAGCCTAAGCATTTTACAACACAATATAACAGTCATTATTTATAAGTTCTGGAGCCACTGCTCCTCTATCGAAATTCAATATAATTCAACAATAAACAATTATAAACAATGTCATTTGACTTGCAAGTCCTCTTCAAAATAGTCACATCAGCATTTTTAAAATATTAATCTTAAAGCCATCCTTTACCTATAAACGTAGATTTAAACGTAAGGTTTATTTTTAATTTTAGGTTTAATTCTTAATTAAGATCCTAAGCTTTAGTTTTAAGTTTTAGGCTTATGTGCTCTGAGATTCCTACACTAGTTAATATTTTTCTACTCAGATAGTTATTGTCACTTTCTCCGTGTCGTGGGGGTTTGATGATACACAAAAACATGGTCGACGTCAAGGTTTGTTCTCATGGCCATTCTCGCTGCTACAACGGCTACTACATTTCACGCTCTCACTGCGCTCTTCGTTAGGCCTATTTCTCACTCTTTCATCACTTCTCATTTCACCTCTCTTCTCTCCTCTTCTCACCAACGTCTCTTGTTTCTCTTCTTCTCCTATGTTTCTCATCTCTTCTCTTCTCATTACATAACGGCCACCTTGCCATTCTTCAGCGGTATGCCACACGCATGACTGCTGACTGCTTCCTGCAATATACTTCCTCTGCAATATATCCTGTGCGCTGTGACATTATACGTCCAATTAATTACTTCTATTGGAAAATAATCGATCGCCTGCAGTCTTTGTATAGAGTCTTTGAAAAACCCAGAGATGACTGTCCTGTATGACTAGTTCATCTTGATCTGTTGACGGCCATGACGGTGCATCTTCCATATACAGCCAGGTGATGTCTGGCACTCTACTGCAGTGTCCAAGAGTTCTCTAGCGCTGGTTGCCTCCCAGCCCATAAAGTCCCTGGTACAAAAAAGCAAGGAGAAACTCTAACAGAGGGTCTTACCACCCCTCTACAAAATGCTGCATTCTTGATGTTTCTCATTTCTGTCTCTGCATCCGTCATCCCCTTTTATACACAAATTTCTTGTACATCACTTTCACTGAGCTGATTAGAACACACACCCTCCAGCACACACGGTCCCCCCATCCAGCACTGCATGTGCCTACAAATGTCCAGGACTGTCCACTTCCATTTAGTGCCATGTATCGAATTCCAAGTCTGACACCTTTGAGTGACAAATCAATTTGCCTAGCTAACTACATAGCTAGATCTCAGAGCATGAACTAAAATCTCAGAGCAACAGTCCTAATTTTATTTTAAAACTACAGGTACTATGGCGACTCATCACCGCCTGGCAAGCTGTACATTAATCACAGCAAGAAATGGTTGTACACACAAACTAACGCATTTAACTACAGTAATATAAATCTTAACTTTCCAATAACTCAAAATTCTATTTCATAAGTAATTTCACAATAACAATATCAACTTAAACTACCAAACATTTTATAGTGGTGCTTCTTAAAAAGATGTTACATTTCAAACTCAGAGCCTGTCTTCTCACAGACAAAAATTAGCATCTCAGTGGCTTATCTGCATACTCCAATACACTGACACGACAGATTTATGGACGTGGCATCCTGACCACAGAGTGGTAAAGGCGAGTGTTCCTCCAAACTAATTACACTTTTTCTATTCCCCAGCATGAACAAGGCTAGCGTTTCCGCACTTAGTTTTCACATTGTTGACAAAATGGTCATTTTCGCCCCTATCCTTGTTTTAATTAATTTAGCTGTTTCGTTAATCTCTCAAGTATGATGACACTTAGAGAAATAAAAAAAATTGATAATATTTTCTCATCCATGTCACAGTGCCTAACCCATTACCTGGTCGGGGATTTATGCATCTGTCTACGTTAATGAAAACAGTTGAGCAGTGATTTTAGAAATGCCTTTTGCAAGGCTCTAACTTTCGACTCTTATACCCTTTAGTAATTTTGATTGGTCATTTTCGTTCGTCAGGCACTTCATCATTTGTCAGTCATGACGTATGCATTGGTAGAATCTCTACCGTCAATCAGTATCACTCCTTCAATGTTGGTCTGTCAAGTTCGCCTGATCCTTAGCTAATGCCCTGGGATGAGTTTACTGAAAGTTTGAAAGGCGTAGATCTACTGAGACCTGAGTGAGACGTGGTTGATTCTTTTAGCACAGATAATCATGGTAATTCTTATGACTTATTTCTCACTTATTTTAGGGATAAATAAACTGTACATTAGTATTGCTCATAACGTGCATAAATTAACTAGACAAACACTAAATAACAAGAAAGATATACTCCCAAGCTATGAATATTAAAATTCATATGATTGAAAAAATGAAATATAAAGACAAGTGGTTGATTATTGTCACACATAACATCATAAGGGAGTGATTTTTACAGGACATATTGAAGCATAGGGCGCAGACCCCACGACACTTGGTTGTGTCTGGTGCCAGTTTCAGACCCATTTTTATGTCCTCTCTCTGAGCTTTGTGATTGTCTGTGTATTTTCAATTTTTCTTTGTGTTTGTATGCATGCATGAATGAAGTTTATGGTTGAATCATCTGTGAATTAACTTGTACACCAGCATTACTTATTGATTCTTCCATGTCGTATGTTGCTAGAGAATTTTCTGTGTTTATGTACTCAGGTTCCAGTTGTTTACGCTTGTGTGCGAATAAATTTTTGTGATGCCAGCACCACCTAGTTAATGTTTACGATTATTGTTAATTAATCACCAATTACAAGTGATGAGAATCATAATTTATGTGTTTTTTCTATGCCTCTTTTTTGTCACTTTGTTTAGTTTATACCATTTCTACATGGTTTTGTTTGTTAAGGTTGTGCATGTTGTTTCACGGTGCGTTATCAGGGCTTGAAGCATTGCTTGTATGCAGTTTTTCTCTATCTGTTAGTATTCGCTTTATTTGTTTCACCTGTCATGTTGTTTTCGGTGTTGTTTGTTTTTATTTGCGCTGTTTTCATGTTTTCAAGTGTTTTGCTCGACCACACTAATGTATGCTTTTTCTTATTTATTGAAGAAAGTGGAAAGGCGCGACTCTCTCTCTCTCTCTCTCTCTCTCTCTCTCTCTCTCTCTCTCTCTCTCTCTCTCTCTCTCTCGTATACATATACATATGTGTGTTTGCGCGTTTGTGTGCAGGGTGTGTGATGTAAATGGGTCCCTGCCTTGTTCTTTTTTTTTTTATATTGTACTTCATCAAACATTTGCCCATGGTATAGTAACGAATTTTTATACACTCGCGCACACATGCATAAATATACACATACACGCAAACATACAACCACATGTACACACTCATAAGCACATTAATTTGCCACTCAAAAGTAAATATATGCAAGCGAGTATAGTACTGGAGTTGTTAATAATTTATTCATTTCAGAAAAGTCTTTGTTTCGGGGTGGTGTTCATGGGCAACCCCGACGTCGTGTATCTGAAGGCCAAAACTAAGGAGGATCGTGACAAGTGGGTTCAAGGCCTTCGCTATGCAATGAAAAAAGATCAACTTTTAAAAGACATTCTGGCTTCGACCGACAGGTATCCTTTGCATTGAGACGCTTTTGTTTGTGTGAGAAACTAATTAAGTGTGCATATAGTATTATTTTGCTTTAGAATATAATTTCTTCTTATTTATTTTTAAATTAAAAAAAAAAACAAACATCGCGAGTAAATAATGAACTACGGGCAATGCAAATAGCACGCTTTATTATTTTTATAAAGTTCTTTGTTAATATGATAACATTGGTATTTCTCAGTCTAGAATTGATTAGAATAAGCACAAAATAAGGTTGTTTCATTAATGTTTACACGTCTACGCTACTACATAACTAACAGTAATAAAGTGTAATTAGTGTAACTGGGTAATATACACTATTGGTATAGTTCAGTGATGCAGGTTTATCATTGTGATCACGTCTAGGCTAATATCTGAATTTCAATAATACAATAAAACGCAATTTGGCATTCAGTATTGATATAAGCCAAAGAAACATCTGTCAGTGTGCATTTTTATGAATGTGATCAAATGACGTGTACTATATCATTAAAAACATTTTTAGTGACACAACATAATTAGAGTAATGTGGCAATCTGCAGTATTAATAAAAGTACTAGCACTATTTTCAGTGGTACAATTTTCTTTATGTCATATGGCTCCTAATTCATTAAATATAATTAATACCTTTTCTCCAGCGTGTAGTATTGATATCACATTATATGGCAGAGTAAATTTGCTTTTCCATATTTCTAGACTTGATTGTTATATAAATTGTTAAATGTTGAAGTGACCCGACATTGGGCATTGCTTCTGCTGATATTTTTAAGTATCAGAGTTGGATGTAAACAACTCAGGTGGAGGACTGCTGATGCAATCCAAAACAGTTCCAACTGAAGGAGTATTTTTGCTGACTAATAGTCTCACACTGTTCATAACAACCTCAGCCAATGGAGATTGACCGAACATTTCTTTGTTCTCTATTTAATTCTAAGAACTCTATTCTAATCATTTCAATTTGAACACAACACAACTCCGGTCATAATGGCGATCGTTGGTTTATAGTAAGTTATTTATAAAGAAGGATAAAGAAGGAATTGACTTTGATTATTTCATACATGTTTGCTATTGATCTATGAACTGAAGTAGAGAATACTTTAATAACTGAACTATTTCTAAGTTCACTAATTTGATTACGTTGTAATTTATTTGTGAATTTTGATCAATGCTCTGTTTCTTATGGTGAGTGTGTAACAGGTTAATGGAATTGTTGCATAATTTGTAAGTTGAGAATGTGTGTGAGAGAGAAAGGAGTTTAGAGATGAAATATGCCTGAAATTTGGTGTTGCCTTTATTTGACTTTTGCAGAACAGAAAAACTTTTCCTTTTGCCGTATCATGCTACAGTGACTACTTTACTTGGTTACATTGTGTGTATACCCAGATTGTCATCAACTTATCAGTAAAACGTGTTGCTGTAAGTGGATTCATGTGAATTCCATTTGAGAGCCAATACAGTGGAAATGGTGGCTTGAGTTTGTTCTCGAGAATTCACGAAGATTGTTTTGAATGTTCTTTATGGTGTGTTGATACAACGCACGCAAAAATTCGAGGCCACGCCTCCTGATGTGAATGCTAGTGCACGTGAATTTCAGGACGATTCACTAGGGTGTGCTTTGTGAGCTGTTCAAAGGTTTTAGAAAAGATGGGTAACCTGCCTGGAAGGGAATCATGGGGCCGTCACCTAAATACGAAAGAGTGTGATTTGTTGCAAACTGCATGATTGTGAACATGTGCCGGCGACAGCCGCCATCTTTGAAAAGGTTATGTGCATCAACTTTAATTATTTCTCTGAAATTCTACTCTCGTTTCTCTGACTATATCCATGAAATTGATTATATATTTAATTAACTTTCTGCTAATGTCTATGCTTATGTCTATGATAAAAGGAATGATTGTCCAGTGTTAATCGAACATTGTTGTGAAGTGACGTAAATGTCATTGCTCTTTGATTATATTCATATTATGTTATATATTTGCTTGTTGATTTAATAAATTTATTGTTAAATTTATTGACCTTTTTACACATTTTAATAACCATATGTTGAAAAGATAGTGGGTGGATAGGAGCTCGCTAAATATAGATTATCTTTAATTTGTGGAAGAGAGAAATCATTTAGTGTCCGCATATCCGCCAAGTGAGAAGATTGTCTTTTGGAGAATTATTAATAACATAAATTAAGATTCTCATCACTTGTAATTAGTTATGGATGATTAAATAATAGTAATAATCATAACCAATAACCAATGTGGCGTAGGCGTCACAAAATGTCACAAAACTGGTTGAGTTGGGTGGTCTTTCTTTAGCTTATCATGCAGGAATCAAGACTGGTTATTGGGATCAGTCTCGAATCAATCCTTGGCCACTTAAAGCTCACAAATAGTTGGGCCCAGTGGCCAACATTACTAGTAATTCGCTCGAACAATAGCGCATGCATAAATCTATTATTAATTGTTTTAGAACACGACAATGACGTAGTTTTATTAATGGAATCAAAATAATCTAGACATTAATAGTATCACCGTGCAATCTACAGCAAGTATTTAGTAAACTTCGACATTAAAAGAAAAAGACAAAGAAAATGAGACAAACAAATAACTATGAAAGATAAGATGTTTGAAAAGAGCAGAATCTCTTCAAGAATGTCAACATTTCAGTAGGGCGTTTAAATACACACAAATAAATAAGTAAACAAATATTTCTCTTGCATTCAGAGTATCGAAATCAGTTATTTTTAATCTGCAGTGTTTTGTAGGACACTTCTGGTAATGAAGGGCAATCTTCAGTTCAAAGTTACATTTTTATTGCTGAATAGGCAAATAGACTTTATTTATACCACGATCACACCGGAAGTTACAAAACCGATATTACACTGGCAATTTATAAGAAATGTAAATAAAGATCAATAAAAGCGTCAGGTTATTGCAATCAATCAGGCAGGTTTCAAGGCGATCAATGCAAACATTATAACTAGTTCAACAGACTTGAGCTGAGTTGAACAAGTTGAATTCTCACTTTCAGTAAGCGTGTATCACGAGTTTTAATCTTAACTCTCTACCAGAAGGATAGAGGAAGTGTTCGCCATAGCAGACGCAAATGGAGATGGATTGGTAGATGTTGAGGAAATGTCTAAGCTGTTGCCTGTTTTAAATACAAAACTGTCAGAAGAGGCGGCAATGAATGTTTTTAAGGTTCGTAACATCAACGTGTTGTCTCCCAGGTGTGTCGCAACTGTTCAGTGAAATTGGATGAGTCGAATGCATTTCATTAATTTTATTACGATTATTTTATTAATTTCTTACCTGAGGTAAAGATTTTTATTCAACATCGCTGTTGTGTTTATTTGGTTTGTTGTCAGTTGTGAAAATAATTTTTATTCAATATTATTATTATAATGATTGGGTTGGCTTTCTCTTGTGGTAATTTTTCATGCATGTTTCTAATAACGTGTCCATTTATTGTTATCGACAGATTATTGTGAATACTGAAAACAACACTTTACACAAAGCAAACTCGTTGAACAGCTAACAGTAGCATTAAAACAAAATATTATACAAAACACAGTTCGTCGATTGACAGGTGAAAGCTGTAAACACTGGAGGTTATATAAAATATAGTTAGTCGAATGACAGGTGAAAGCTGTAAACACTAGAGGTTATATAAAATATAGTTAGTCGAATGACAGGTGAAAGCTGTAAACACTGGAGGTTATATAAAATATAGTTAGTCGAATGACAGGTGAAAGCTGTAAACACTGGAGGTTATATAAAATATAGTTAGTCGAATGACAGGTGAAAGCTGTAAACACTGGAGGTTATATAAAATACAGTTAGTCGAACGACAGATGAACGCTGTAAACACTGGAGGTTATATAAAACACAGTTCGTCGAATGACAGTTGAAAACTATAAAATCAAGAGGTTATACAAATTCGATTGATAGGTGAAAGCTATAAAATCAAGAGGCTATAATAAACACAGTTCATCGATTGACAGGTGATAGCTATAAAAACCAGAGTTTATACAAAACGCAGTTCGTCGATTGACAGGTGAAAGCTATAAAAAAAGAAAGAAATTATACAAAAACACAATTCGACAATTGACAGCCGAAAGCTATAAAAACAAGAGATTATATAAAAACACAATTCGACGATTGACAGCCGAAAGCTATAAAAATAAGACGTTATACAATAGACAGTTCGTCAGTGACTAAAGAAAATAATAAATCTTAAAATTAATCTAAATAAAGCAGGTCAATGATTACGAAAACTATACCAGTAGGTCAATATTCACCGTTGTTTGTCAATGGCTAACAAAAGGCAAACAAGTATGGATTTACAGAAAGACCGACTGATGAATAATCACAAAATCAAAACGTCCCCCCACCTCTCACATGCTTTGAAAAGACTCCATGCATAATCAATCCATATCTCTGCTCTTAGTTAAGTCTTGTTCCACACTTTGCTACTTCCAGTTCCACTTATGATGAACACCTGTTCCACCCCTAGTTAATTCCAACTCCACTCTTAGTTAAATTTGGCTCCACTTTTCATTTAATTCCAGTTCCTCTTCTATTGAATCCATGTTTCACTCCTAGTTATTCGTGGTTTCACTTTTGTTTAATCCCGGCTCCACTCTTCGTTAAACCATGCTCCACCCTAAGTTAATCCTGGCTCACCTCTTAGTTCCACTCCTAGTTAATCTCTGTCCCTTTTGTAGCTAAGCCCGGCTCCCTCTTAGTTAAGTCCAATTCCACTCTATGTTAATTTCAGTTCCACTGCTACTTTTATTTAGTTCCACTCCTAATCAATTCCACCTCTGTTTACTAGCTCCTCTCTTTGCTAGTCGCAGCTCCACTTTTAATTAATCATGGCCTCACTCTTAGTTACTCTTGTTTTATCTGTCTTTCGTCAAGAATTCTTTAATTTTCCAAGTATACATCTGTTATTAGTAAATTCTGAAACTCTTTCAGAAAGCGTTATGCCAAATTTTAAGAAAAAGCATTTCCTCTAGTAAATTGTATTGGCGTTTTCTCTCGTCAAAGAATACCACAATGCAAACTTCTTGTTTCTAAGTGACGTCACCGTAACGACTTTGATGTGATGTTCTTATGAACAGGCATCCTTAAGTATATGTTTATACATGTAAAACATAGCTGAAGATATTAAGTATATATAGGAAAAGAGCAGGCTAGTTAATAAAAAAAACCTTTGTAAAGAATGTATATCTATATACAATACCTTTATTGATATCTGTATATAACCCCATTCTATCTTTTATCTCTCTCTCTTTCTCTCACCACACACACACACACACACACACACACACACACACACACACACACACACACACACACACACACACACACACACACACACACACACACACACAGAGGCTACTAATCGATATTTTGCAGAAGACGATATAGATATAATGTGTGTTGATTGTCTTCCCCTTACACTTGTAGATTATTTTTTGTTTGACTTTAACCTTCCTCATTGTACCGTGAAGCAACAATAATAATGTCCTGTGTGGAACCATTGCCTATTTTTTAATCAAGTCCATTATGACATTAAAAAGAAGTAATAAATTGACCCTTTATAGATGATCACCAATCACCAACAATTAACATAAAGTGAAGATAATAACTAATTAAGCATAACGCGAATGAAGAATTAATAAAAAAAAAGATTTAATTTATAATCAACAATTTAATGATACAGCTTTACTAATCTATCCCTGGATTTTACCCTAGAATACCAATCAGATTTACACTTCAACAGTTTGATAGTTATTAACTAATGTTAAATTTCAGTTTCTCATATACTGTTCAATTTTCAGTGTTAAGCTGAGTAACAATATAGTCCTCTCTCTAGTCTCTTTATTCATAAACTAATGAAGAATCACTCCACTCGGTGCAGAGGTACTTAGCTTTTACCGCAGAATCAACTTCACATTACGACCTCACAATCACGTGACCTCGAATGTTATTTGAATATGACCTATAGACTAATTCCTGACTTACATATTTACTACACTGCAAACAAGACAGGATAAAATATTATTATAATTACAGCCTTTCAAACAATTAACAAATTATCACATATCTTTTACTGAAGACTTGGAATTCCTTTTAAATTCATTCATTCCACCCACCACCCACCTCCAAGTCAGTTTGACTTGCACACAAATATCAGATTATTTCGACATCTTAAATCGGACTCTGAGACTTTTCAGTGCTTTGGTTTTGTAACCAGTGATGTAAATTATGTTCTTGATTCACAACGTCACTCTCATCACGTGACTTGTTTGTCATAATTTTCTCCAATTTCTTACACTGATAACTAATCAATTTACGCCTTCTTCCATATATCTATGTCCGCGTTATCCTACGGGCTAGGAATAAATTTTGCAGTGGTCGGTATGTCATTGTTGTACTACGCTTGGTTCTTTTAGTATTATGATCCCCACCCCACCCCAACGCCGCCCAGCACACACATATATTCTTATTTTCTTTCTGTCAAGACAAAATTTATTAGAATCCAACTCTTTTCTCTAAAATTATAATTTCGCACGTGAAAAGATTTTTGGGCCTAGTGGAAATAAGTATAGTCAGTTAAATCTATGAATAAAATAATAATAATAAAAAATGTAAAGAGACATAAAATCAGTAACAAAGCCTGACGGTTGTGCCTAATATGACACCTATTTAATGACATCCAAAATGAAAGTAGAGAGGATTACGTTTTTATGCTGAAACAGCCACTAAACAGAAATTACAGAAAATATTACATCAATAACCATGATTCAGTCACTCATAATATAATCTTTTCCTTTGTTCTTTTTACCAGTTTTTATTGTTATTGTTATTGTTATTGTTATAAATATTAAACCACATTATTTTGATGAATAAATTAAAAAATATTTTTCATATTTACCATGCTTATTTAGGCATAATAATATGTTGTAGCTTGATCACTCCTTTTTCTGAGAAAAATCTGTACTTCGTAAAGTTCCATATTCTCTTGTGAGTGTGCTTTTGCCTGAATGTGTCTCTGTTTGTGTAAATACTTTGCATGCGAGTGTTTGCATACTTGAGTGATGTGGTTAAATCGTATTTTAATACTGACTCCTAAAGACAAGATTGATTTCAGAGATTGCAATGAAGCACTGAGAGTTTATGTGAATGCATGTATACTTTTTCTTTGCGCGTGATTCACATGATAGCACACAAAACACGCACACATAATTACATATTAACACAGATATTTGATGTATGTCACGTGTGTACGTGCGCAACGACTATGACATTGAAACGCTTGCTTCGGGTGTTGATATACAACATGTGAACGAAGTAACAAATATTTCTTTGTTTGAACAGGCGGGACACAAGAGCAAAACCGTGGCTCAGAACAATAAGCCAGCACTCACCAAGGAGGATTTTGTTCGCTTCTACCACATACTCACGCGGCGTACTGATCTGGATGAAGTTTTTCTCGAGTATCCATTTTAAATGGGTGTTTTGTTTCTGTCTTTCTGCTATTTGAAAACATTTTTTAAATCTTACATCACAGAACAAAGATGAGCAAGCTTTATGTTTCAATAACGTGCAAATTTAGTGTAGAATTGCTAAAACGTTTTTTTTGGCAAGAAAATGTTCTTTAAATTGCTTAGCGAACACATCTAGAAACAAGTTTCCTTTTCTTTAATGCCAGTGTTTGGACTTAGCGCTCAATTCGAGTTTTAAAAATATTTTAATAAAGTTTCTGTGTAATATGGAATTACTATACATTATTTGTGGAAAGCGATGAACAACCACTGTTTTCAAGTAGTTTTAATTAATCTTATATTAGAATTGTAAAGCCATCGGAATCCATTCATATAGTCACAAATTGATCATTGCTCATTTCGAATGAAATTTATTAATCCACACGACTGCAACTGATCAGTTACTTTTCAATAAACTACCAGCACTCATTTTGACAAAAAATGGCTGACTTATATACATATCTCAAGCAGAATAGCTTTAAAAAGAAAGAAAGAAGACAAAATAAAAAACGGAAATGTGTTTGTTCATCTAACACAATTATAATAAAACCTAAAACTACTTACAAGCCATGTTGTAAGTGAATATTGTAGTTGTGAATAATACATTTCGAAGTAATAGACATTCATGGAAGAAAGCCTTTGTTATTGAAATGGACTCATATCCAAGGATGCCTGCTATTCTTGCTTAGTTTTGTTTGCGACCATTCAACAAGTAGCACTAGAATATCCTGATATAAATAACAAGAATTCTAAGATAAGCAGCCACGCCTACGAATATAGAATGTGATGAATGTGAGGTGTATAGGTGTGAATGACAATAACTACAGTAGTGTTAAACATTAAGAAGGTCTCCAAAAACCTGCATACTAACACGGCTTCCTTCTTTACACCTGCATACATTAACACTGCCTCCTTCTACATACCTGTACACATTCACATGGCTTCCTTCTTCACACCTGTACATCTTAACACAGTCACACACACCATTCCTTAAATCTTCACACATTAACAATTTCTTTTTACATCTGCCCATATTAACACAATCGTCCTCTTTACACCTGCACACATTAAGGCGGCCTCCATCTTTACACCTGCATCCTTCTTCTTGACATCAGCACACATTAACATGGCTTGCTTCTTCACACCTGTACACATAACACGGCTTCTTTCTTCACAGCTGTACGCAATAAATCGGCCTCAAGTATGCCTGCACAGATTAACATTGCTTCCTTCCTCACACCAGCACACATTAACACGGCATCTTTTTTACACCTGCAGAAATTAATATGACTTCCTTCTTCACACCAGCACACATAACATGGCTCTTTATATCTGCCTACACTGAACCTAGAGTTTGCTAACCCATTTTAGTTTTATTGATTAATGCAACGAACATACTACTAACTATCACCTTAGCACAGAGAGATTATGTTAATGATGTGAACTGATTCGTAAATAATCTTCTGACACAAAATCTTGCATACATGTAACTGATTAAAGCCTTACTGGGAGGGAAAACAGAATAAATAAAGTGCTAAAAGATCAATGTCCAAACCATTCAGCCTTTAAATTAAAAAAAAATTATAAAATTCCAAGATGAAAATCGGAGTTGTAATAATATAGCAATACATTGTAAATCCAGGTGAAAATCAGAGTTAAATTACTATACTTATACATTGTAAATCCAAGGTGAAAATCAGAGTTAAATTACTATACTTATACATTGTAAATCCAAGGTGAAAATCAGAGTTAAATTACTATAATTATACATTGTAAATCCAAGGTGAAAATCAGAGTTAAATTACTATGCCTATACATTGTAAATCCAAGGTGAAAATCAGAGTTAAATTATTATACTTATACAATGTTATTGTTGCTAAGACGTGATTGCACTGTAAGATGTTTTGAGAGAGCAGCTACCTATCTGAACTCCCTCCAAGATTTCATTATCCAACAGACTTTGCTTGATGTTTCAGGTATTCCGAAAACAAGAATTACATGTCGATGTCCGATATTTTGAACTTTCTACAGAATTGTCAGAAGGTAAGGAGTCAATGTCAAATTAATTGATGATTCGGTTCTAACAGAAAGGCTCAAACTGAAGAATGCCATGACTGCAACAAAAATCCTGTTATTTCTGTGACTAGCTGGATTTCCACAAAGTGCTGTGTTCATTTCAGTGCTCTTGCTATACCAAAGCTACCACACCACCACCACACGTCTGAAAAAGCAAACAAGAGAAAGAAAGAGCAGATAAAATGTGTAATTGCATTCTAAGTTTGAAGAGCAGATAATCTAATGAACAGTAGATTACTGTTTTACAATCTACTGTTTTAATACCAACTTTTCTCTTGAAAGAGTGTGCGCTATTTTGAATATCCAAGTATAGTGTACTTTTGAGTCATACATGGTTCCCTTCACAAGCTAAAGTAGTAAAAAGTATCGCAGGGAGGAACCGTTGTCTGTAACGGAGACTGACAACGGTCATTATAAAATACGAAAAGTACTTTAAAAAATTTTTCTTCAAAGTTTATAATAATATACAATGATAACGTATCCGAGGTCCCATTAAGACCCCCCAAAATAAATAAATAAACAAACAAAAAATAAAAAAACACAACAACAAAAAGAAAAGAAAGTACTGTAAATTATGAATATAGTGGTGTGTCTGTAATGTTAATTACCCAAACAAGTTGGCAAATGGCCGTGCTGGCAGTAACTCTTTTGCTGATACAGGGACATATAATGATATGCGATAGTTATTGAAAATGAGAAACTTATTTATTTTCAGATTTTGTGTTTCAAATATTGACTGAATCAGTTTTGAAAAGAAAGGTACATTTTGAATTCATTCCATTTATGTTTTATATATGAATATTCAAATTAAATAAATATCCATTTTCCTTGCATTACAATTTTCTTGTCTTTGAAAATAGATAACGAAATATAATAATATACTTTCATTTTGTTTATACATGTTTAAATGTTTATTTTTTCTTATGGTTTCTAATATAATACAAATAATACAAATAAGTTTAATGAAACTGATAATCTGAATGGGGCAACATGAATAGTATAAAAATCATCTTAGTGATTGATGAATCTTACACGTATGGAGGTGATTGTTTCTTCCACAGTTGTAGATACAAATCTATATAAAGATTTCTAAAGGAAATGCAATATGTAGGTGTCATGGTCAAAGGGGGAGTAATCATAAAATATTTTTTGAAATTTACTTTCCTTCCTCCCTTTGACCTCACGTGATGTCTACCTCCTTTTGCGTATATGTATCATTGAGTGTGACATGTTTATTTCATATTATAGTTGTCAGGAGAAAATGAGTGGTGTGAAATATGCATTGTCAGTGTGTTTGTGTGCATGCATGTTTATTTTGTGCTTTCAGCACTTCAGTTTGATTTTTTGTTTATTTATTTATGTTAAGGATAGTAAATTACGTTAGCAATAAGTAGATGATATATTTAATCTTTAAATGTTCCTTAAAAATAATCTTAAAGAGTGAATATTTTTTGTTATTAGAAGTGAATGCATCTAGTAATGATTTGCACCATTGACAATAGAATAGAGTTAGGAGTTAAGATTCTCATGTGAGTTTCTCTGGAGATCTAGGTTTACATAAAAGAACTTTTGTAGCTGGGTTGGATTTAGTGTAGTGTGTGAAGAATGCCAGTGAGAGCTGTAGAGAGTACAGAGGGTATTTAACGTAATGAAATGTGATAATCCAATGATATAAATAATACGTAGTTTTATTCTTTATTTGCATTAAGAATTCGATGTGATATCTACTTCTACTTCGTGGAGGTCATCACCTATTGTCGCGTTTATTACATTAAAATAATCTTTTCATGTTCATTCTCCATCCATCATCGTTTTGCTTTCATATGTGTGCACAATGATTAACCATTTTTAATTGAGTGGAATTTTGACTGTACTTACGAACCATTTTCAAGATGTGAGAAATTTTAAAGTTCAGTTGATAACATGTATCTTCAGCGCAACTAAGTGAAAATAAACCACGATATTACAGTATCCATTAACTTTAAGTTCAGATCAAGATATGTCACTCTATGCAGTTCTGGGGCAGTGCTTCTGTCCCTGATATACTTGCGAACATTTTAAATGTCACTTTAGACAGAAGCTAATGAGATAAAGTAAGTCAAACATTTTAAATGTCACTTTAGACAGAAGCTAATGAGATAAAGTGAGTCAAACATTTTAAATGTCACTTTAGACAGAAGCTAATGAGATAAAGTAAGTCAAACGTTTTAAATGTCACTTTAGACAGAAGCTAATGAGATAAAGTGAGTCAAACATTTTAAATGTCACTTTAGACAGAAGCTAATGAGATAAAGCGAGTCAAACATTTTAAATGTGACTTTTAGACAGAAGCTAATGAGATAAAGTAAGTTCTTATCTAATTCTATTAATAGAAAAGCTCTCAGAACCTGGAGAAAATTTCCCAATCTCAAATAAAATTTCAGTCACATCTAACTTGATAATCTCTAAGGTCAGTATTAGTGACGTCAAACCCCAGGAACATTATAATTTTAACTCATGGAGCAATAACAAAGATTTCAATGGATGAAAAATTAAGAAGAATTGTAAATACAGTGGATGGCATTTTAATCAAGCAATGGGGAGAGAAGACAACGTTTACTACGTCATTCAACTGGGCATTTGGAGTTTTGCGTTACGAAGAACATTTCTTTGTTCGATTAGGAACACGCACGTTCCGTTAGCTGTAAATATAAGTCAAAATGAATTAAAACAGTAATAGGAAAAGATAATATTTGACAGAAATAAAGTTGACAGAGAGTATATGTAAATTTACACCTAATACAATAGTATCATTTGAGACAGCAACGCTACGTTGTCTCATTTGGAAATAAGAAATTCCAAAATCTATAGCTCCCTTTGCAAATTAATTGAGTGTATCATCTCAGAAGAGGGTTGCTATCTATCTATCTATCTATCTATCTATCTATCTATCTATCTATCTATCTATCTATCTATCTATCTATCTATCTATCTATCTATCTATCTATCTATCTATCTATCTATCTAATTACCCACCTACCTACCTACCCACCTACCTACCTATCTATCCATCTATCTATCTATCTATCTATCTATCTATCTATCTATCTATCTATCTATCTATCTATCTATCTATCTATCTATCTATCTATCTATCTATCTATCTATCTATCTATCTATCTATCTATCTATCTATCTATCTAATTACCCACCTACCTACCTACCCACCTACCTACCTATCTATCCATCTATCTATCTATCTATCTATCTATCTATCTATCTATCTATCTATCTATCTATCTATCTATCTATCTATCTATCTATCTATCTATCTATCTATCTATCTATCTATCTATCTATCTATCTATCTATCTATCTATCTATCTGTCTGTCTATCTATCTATCTATCTATCTATCTATCTATCTATCTATCTATCTATCTATCTATCTAATTACCCACCTACCTACCTACCCACCTATCTACCTATCTATCTATCTATCTATCTATCTATCTATCTATCTATCTATCTATCTATCTATCTATCTATCTATCTATCTATCTATCTATCTATCTATCTATCTATCTATCTAGGTCTAATTGTCCTTCCGTCCGTCTGCCTATCTGTCTGTCTATCTGTAGTTATGTGTATGAATATCACGATATTTATATATCTATCCGCCACCACTCAGTACATGGATTCATTGTATTCAATCATTTCCCAAGGTTAATTTCTATTTAAATAATAAAATTAAATATCAGTATTCCACAAATATGAAATTGTTTCTACGACTTCTACCGCCTTATCCACCCATTACTACTACTACCACCACCACCACCACTACTACTACTACTAAATAGATAACCTCTAGTCTTATTCATTATAGGAGAAAAATGTGAACGAAGAGACATGCGCGAAATTGGTGACGCTTTATGAGCGAGTGGGTGGTTACAAAAGCAATCAACAATTCTCCTTTCTTGGTATGTACAGTACGAATGTAATTTAAAACGAAAGTAAATATAAATTTTAATATATAGTATGTACAGTACGAATGTAATTTAAAACGAAAGTAAATATAAATTTTAATACATAGTATGTACAGTACAAATGTAATTTAAAACGAAAGTAAATATAAATTTTAATATATAGTATGTACAGTACAAATGTAATTTAAAACGAAAGTAAATATAAATTTTAATATATAGTATATACAGTACAAATGTAATTTAAAACGAAAGTAAATATAAATTTTAATACATAGTATGTACAGTACAAATGTAATTTAAAACGAAAGTAAATATAAATTTTAATACATAGTATGTACAGTACAAATGTAATTTAAAACGAAAGTAAATATAAATTTTAATACATAGTATGTGCGTAATAAATGTATCTTTTTAATATCTTGTAACTTACAAAAAATAAATACATTCATTAATTGTAAATGTAATTTATGATTAGTACATATTTTGTAAATCGTTTTCTTTAAACTCCTGCGTATATTGTAGTTTTTATTTTATTGTGATTTTTTTTGTAAACCCTGAATGTACAATTTTTGTGAACTCCTTATATGCTCTTTATAGTTTGTTTGTTGAACAACATGAAGATTATGATTTTTTCGCTGCATTAAAACTAAGGATAAAACCCAAGCTAAACATTCCTCACTGTATCTATGTTCATATCTAGACAAATCGGGACCACGTTTTTCTGTAAGCTATCCGTCGTCATTATAATCATCAATGGTGTAAGCATTATAATCTTTGAAGTCATTACCATTACTGCCATCTCATATACAATCACATATACATTTATATAGTAGTAAATTTATCATCATAATCATCGGCATTATTATCTTGATCATTGCCGTCATCACCACTACCACAACTGTCATTTTCACTATACATATATGTACTTAATTCATACACCCCCAAAAAGAAAATGTTGGAAAATATTTACAGAGTGAACTTTGACATCGTCGTCATTATCATCCTCCACCATTACTACTACCACAAAAAAGTTGGAAAATAGTTACCCAAATATGTATATAGTTTTCTCACTTAGTGAAATTGTGTTTTGCTATGTGGTGGTGTCGGGTCATAGGATGGACATTGATAATGATTGAACGACATCCACAGGAGTAGAGATGGCAACACTTTGGTTATTTCACATTGCCTTTATTTCAGCTCATGTAGACAAGAGAGCACAGTTCACCCAGACACGACGAATAGCATTGCTCATCCAGACACAACACACACACACACACACACCTATCATGTCAAATGAAAAAGTGCGGCCTTCAAAGTAGGCCTGCTTAACAAAACAGCGTCGATTAGTAAAACTGGCGCCAAGCATAGTCTGTTTCCTTACTTGCTTTGATATATCAATATATAATGAAAGTACATTAATTATGTTTTAAGATAAATAATTAAACCCAAATTAAATAAAATCTGTGTTGGAAGGCCGTAGAAAAAAATCATCTTTAGCACAAAATTATAAAATACACACATCCAAATCATAAAATACATACAAAAGCATTAGTCATCACATACAGTATACATCAATTAAAAATATAAAAAAAAGTTCCTTCCTAATACATATACATTATATATTAAATAGTTTACAATAAAAGAGTATATATTTTAACACTGTAGGCCTACATTAATTAATATGAATACAACATTACTCCACCGAATCCGTTAAAAACAAACTTCCCGACCCCAACCTGTTAACGTGCAGTAAATTTACGGCCGAGCAACACATAGTGGGCTGCAAATAAGTAAATAAAAACATTAAATTCATAGTAACGAGTGTCACAGATTATAAACAATTATTCGTGCATCTTACTTTACAAAGTAAATAATTTGTACTGCAAGTAAGGGTTAAATAAACATAATTTGTATTTAAATTAATGTAATATTATATAAGGAATTCAAATCAATGTATAAACTTTCTTGTGAAAAGCGTTCACTTGTTCCATTTTCATGTTCATTATTTGACAGCTACATGAATTTATTGTTACGTATTCAATCATCAGGGTTTGAGAAATACTTGCTGGATGAGTCACAGGAGCTATTTAACCCCTTGCACCGTACGGTTTATCAAGACATGAGCAAGCCGATGACTCATTACTTTATCGCCTCGTCATACAAAACGTCAGTGGCAGAAATTTTGGTTTTTCGTTCGTTTTGTTTCCTCATGTGTTTAACTGGATAATTTTTAACAATATGGTCATATTTATTGACAGTCAATAGTAGAAACATACAATATGCAAATTTCAGTTCTACAACATGAAATCAGGTAAGCAATTTGCAAGTTCACATGATAGTGCACAATTAAGAATAGCCATTCGTGCATCAGATGCACTTTGGATTTCAATACCACTGTGACGATATTGAACAGATGTGCAATGTGTTTGGAAGATATGAATACATTCTGGACAGATTGCCAGTGGCCCATTTAACTGAGTTAATGCAATATGATAGTGACTACTGCCGAGTAGACATTAATAATTGACATATGTGTGACTAAATGCAACATAGCAGTGTCTATTTCCTTGTAGACAAATGATGAGTGACACTATTTCGGCTAGGTGCAACAGGACAATTTTCATTTCCTTACAGGTAAATATTTAGTGACACACATGGGTTTAAAGATCACGACAATGATCCTTTAAGACAACGCACTTATTGAGACATGCGTGGGTAAATGCAACACATGACAACGCCCAGGTTCTTTAGGGTTAAGCACTTTTTTTAAAATGACATATCGTCTTGGCTACAAGTAACAAGAGAGTGCCTATTTTCTTTAAGGTTAAATTTGTTTTTAATGATGCGTTGTCTTAAATGCAAGACAACAGCGCCCAATTTTTTTAAGGTTAAATTTGTTTTAACAACGCATTGTCTTGGCTAAATGCAACATAACAACACCCATTTTCTTTAACTTTAAACATTTTTAATGACACATTTTGTTAGCTAAATGCAGCACAACACCCGTTAAATATTTAATGTCATTGTTTTGGCTAAATGTACCACGACGATCCCATTATCTTAACTTGCTTTGTGGCAAAGTCTATTTTTAGGATTGCAAATGACTGGCAAATTTTGGGCTGACTGCTTTTGTGTGTGTGCAAATGACACTAGCAGATATTTGTCTGACTGCTTTGCGCGAAGACCATTTTTTTTGTTTGCAAAACACATTGGCAGATATTTGTTCAACTGCATTTGTTTGTAAAATCATTTATTCGACTGCCAGCCAGGTACCTGATAACTTGAGTTCACTCAGAATTCCTGTATAAACTCACTTAGAGGTTTGCTCATACAAACAAGACTCTAATAACACAATGGTTATCATAGACCTGAACAAACCTTTTCTCTTACAACACTATATGGTCATGATTATGAATGATATAGATCTGTGACTTTGATTATAACTATCAAACTATTCATTATATGTAAACATGATGTATTATTTTATTTCTCAATAAATACATCATTTAAATATTGATACTTAAATTGCTCATGTTGGCGTGACTCTCTTACATATTATATGTCATAGTCTGTCACGTATTTAACTACTTTACCTGGCTGTATGAACTAGGGTGCTCAGGGCTATGTTTTAGATTATAATTCTTCTTTCGTTCACTATTCTATTCTATTCTTCCAACACGAGTGTCCAGCAAGTGTGTGTTTTGGGGGAATTAGCCCAAGGTTACGGGTGGACTGGGGGTGGTGGAGAATTAAGAACTTGCTCATCTCCCGCAAAACGTCACAGATAGCAGTGTTCAATTCTTTGTATGTACAACACAAATTAACAGTAATCGACTAAATATCACTAGTTGACAGATACCTGACTAGATGCAGTCGAAAAGCGCTTATTGTCCTTGTTTGCTAAATATATCGACAGATACCTTGCAGAAGATCAGCTCGCTGGGTCAAGCAAAGTGGAAATGTACATTATGGTTCTCTGCAAAGGCTGCCGCTATATTGAATGTAAGTCAGAGTAAAGGAAACGAAGTTAATCTGAACTGCTCATGTTCAGGACTTAATGTTTTGGGATCGTGGGCGGAAAAACAATAACGTCGTCGTTCTACATTTAATTTCTTTAACACAAATGCACGAGCAGATTAATTAATTCTGCTATACATGTATTTTTCTTGTAGCGAGAGTAATCCTTGTCTTACTACAACACTTACAATTAATGCTGATTCATTATTTCCATCTCCCCGTCTAAATGAAACAATTGTTCATATTTCTATTTAGAGTGTAACACGGATGTGAAGACAGTCGTATGCTGTTCTGAACTCTTTCACCTCTTCTTTCTCTCTTATTCCCTATTTCTCTCCCTTTCTCTCTTTCTAAATCTTTCCTCACTTTTTTCTCTCTTTTCTTCCATATTTTCCTCCCTATCTGTGACGTGGTGTGTGAGTCATTTGTATAAATCTGTTTACTCATGGTATTTTTGTTCCCAGTTTTCACCAAGGAACATTGTTGTTATTTCCTGTGAGAGGAAAGTGTGCTATTCTTATTGACATTCCTATTTTTGTGGCCAGTATGTGTGCGTTCTACCCCCATCCCTGTCCTGTCCAGGGGGAGATCACTGCCATTTTTGTTTCCAGTCTTCACTGTGGATCATATTTATTCCATGAGAGGGAGGTGTATTCATTTCTTTGGACTTCATATTTCAATTGTGGACAGTGTTAGTGTGTCATCAGACTTTTATTATTCTTCAGCATTAGTAAGTAGTAAATATTTAATTTAGTGGTGCATTCACTTAGGTAGGTAGGTTAGAATAGTTTATTAATTATTTAGTTTATAAATATTATTGATATCCCTTTAAAAACATTTTTCTTGAACGCTTTATTTGATTGAGCATTTATTGTTGATTGGGATTTTACCCTGAACTTTTTGCAGACATTTAATTCTAAATTGAGATAACTTTGTAGTATTAATTTTTTATTGTTAATGGTAAAGTGTTGCAGTTATCACCACCTTTGTGAATTATTAGGCACAATTTGTATTGGGTCTTCATTGTGTAATGCTAATTGTCTTTAGCATCTGAAAGCTTTTTGTGGTTATCACTGCCATTGTATTCTTTGATATAATATTGTGGTCTTCACTGCCATTGTAGTTTATACATATTTATTGTGGGTCATCACCCAAAGTAATTTATTTGGGAGTGTTATTTTGGTTTTCACCGCTAGACTTATTGTTGATTTTGCCATTTTAATTTTTATTTCATTTATCTTATTCATTGCTCTGGGCCCCACCAGGGACGTTTCTGAATGAATGACTAACATAGTATTAGAGTAGCCCATTTTCATTAGAATAAATTTCTTCTTTGTTAACTCTTCATCAAGAGTTGGGCTTTTCTCTCTTTGTTGCAAAATTGTGTTGGTACGGTTGTTTGTTTGTTCGTTCTGTTCATCCATCACATCACAATCACACCTCTACTCACACATACATGCTGACTTTCACATTTACCCCACATGCAGAATAAAGAATTTTCCCCACAAGAACACATGTTGGTATCTGTATGTGAGAGTAATTATATTAAACCTTAGTCACTCAGTGTGATCTCAGCAAATCGCGGCAAGTCTGGCCCCCCTACCCATGGAGGAGGAGAGAGGAGTCAGTTCTACCACCACCAGCACCCTGCGACATTAATCATGAGGGCTAAAGCTATCTATCTGCAGTGTGATAGATTTTGGCAGTTGGTTGAAGCAACTTTTCTGAAGTAGGTGCCTATGACGTGTCTCTGGTCGAGTGACAATGTGACACTACAAATTTGTAAACACGTCTGCCTAGCTTTGACTGGTCATGTTGACTTGTGATAAATGATGGCTGTCAATTCGCTGAAGTTTAGTTTTGGTTGTCCTGATTGCATACACTTCTTGCCACAACATAAGTCAGTCACGGAGTCACAGGGTTACAGGATGCTGATCTGCAGGAGTCAGTCACTCTTTGTTTAATACCAAATCTAAACATCTCCAGATAATGAATTTAACTGGCTTACCTTCAGATATGATAGTGCTAAGTGAGATACTCAATTAAGAAGGCATATAAGTTTCTGTCCACAATACTTGTGTTACTAAGTCATTATTAATCATAATAAGAGCAGGTTAAAAATAATTAATTCTAACATAATAATATTAGTAACAGATTGTAAGAGAGTCAAGGATAAATTATACCTGACTTCTTAATATTAGTAACATATTGTAAGAGAGTTAAGGACAAATTATACCTGACCTTCTATCTAGGAAATTATTTTGTATTGTCATATTAAGCTTCTTGAAGTTTTTCATTCCTTTGATAGCCAACGTTCCGCAAAGACATTGCGAATAGTGACGTAACCACCACGCGCTGTCCTGTAAATGGCTTACACATAATTAAAAGAGGGCCCGCACATGTTATATAATAATTACTGATTAGCAGGGAAGGGTCTGTTCAAGGCGAATGCTCGACCAACAGAATTTCTGCCATAATCCTTAGATATGTTTAAATACCACGAGTCCGATTTAGAGAGTCAATCACAGGGAACTGCGCCTAAGAGATACCTAAGATATATTTTCCAGACAGGCCGCTAGTATTCCGTAAATCAAGAATAATAAACCCGTTAACACAGACAAGTTAACGCATCAATTTCTTAATATTGTAAACTGTATTTTATTAAGAATATTGCTATGTGACTTTTGCATATTTATTTTGAATTGAATTTAAATTTTGCTATTTTTCCTGACCTGTGGCCAGAGAATAGAGTGACCAGATTAACATGTATTTTGTAACCCTAAATAATTTTTGGAATTTGTAAAGATTGTGGAACACTAATTTAATCTTCTGTAAAATGTTGATTAGATTGACAAATATAAAATGCTGTGGGCATTAAAATATATTTCGTTTATGTAATGTGTGAAATGTGGGGTTATCTTAACCTTCCTTCAGTGAATAAATAATTAATTTACAATTATTAATATCATAACCCATTCTTCAACCGGGTCTTCGACTTTTGCAGATGGGAGACCTAGAAGTCAAGACCTAGAATCAACAATTAAGCTAATTGTTTTCTTCTTCTAGGTGTTACTTGTCCAGAGTAAAAATGCAATGCTATTAATCAGTATTAGGTATTAAATCAATTTCAGTTTCGCCTGCACACATTCCCACATTCTGAGGGATTTTTTCGCAAAAGTATGTATGATTGACTTTTAGATTACTTATGTTTGGCAGTCCCCCCCCCCTCAAACCTTCATACTTCCTTTAGCAATTGACTTAACATAAGTGGGAAGAATAAATTAACAATTTTATTAACTATGCAAATAACTTAATAATTAACAAAATAATTTACACTATTTACAAACAGATCATAAATTATACATCAGTTCTTGATAAATACAAGTTAATCTCTTCAATTTAAATTGTTCAATGTCTTTCCAGTTCGTATCAAAACCTAATACTAAATCTCTATAAAACTTTTACATAGAATATTAGAAATAGAAGAATTAGAAAAATCTTGAAAGACGATACGACATAAGCTGAGAGCTGGACATGCATTCACCTGATTGTCTATGCGTTCATCGATGTGGACTCGCTGCTAAAACTGTCAGATGTGAATCGATACATATGCGGATAGGCTGCCACCAGTTTGTTAATGATGCACAAAATGTTCAAACACATATGAATCGAGCAGTTCTCACCCTTACTAGTTCAATATTTCAATATAGCCACAGTTATTCCATCACAGGAATAACATGGGAGTTGCAGATAAATGCTGGTTACATTGGGGCATCCTCTGCTATTCTCCCCTGACAAGTCTGTAAGCGCAGATGTCAAAGTACCCAATGCTGCACCCTCCAAAATTGGTTCACAGCCAATTAGAAGATGAACTTGTTACCCCAACTTGGTAAGCAAATTCGATGGTCCCTTGACTTCAACACTCACAATTGCAGGGTCTTGGCAATTGTTACACACACTCATAGCAGTGTACTTGAAGAAGAATGTTGCCCGAAGACTTGAACTTGAATTCACCTTTGAACTCTAAGTTTAACAAGGCTTGAAACCAAAGCTTCACATGGAATTTCCTTAGCTTGCAGTTTCAACTCTAGCAACTTCGGTACTGGTTTCAACCTGCAGCTTCTGAGTTTCAGCCTGTAGCTTCAAAGCTGTGGTTTCAAAGCTGTTTTGCAGCACTGCAGAATAGATAAATCATGTGTCAGCTCTCTCCTAACAACATTAATTAAATATATTCCGTCTCTCTCATAATGTTAATAGACATCTTGTTACAGTTAATTTCAAATATTAAACATAAATAAACAATACTTCTTTTAAAGTGATAGGCTTAACATTATAGAATTAGTTTACAATCATTTAGTCCATCTGATCTCATAACTATCCAGACATACCTGATTAGCACTTTCTCCGACCAAGCCAGCAAACTATTGGGACCAAAGTAAAAATATACAGTGATGGTTCCAGAGCACACATCAGTATTTATATTAACAGCCCTATTCATTCAAAAAGGTCCTAGAAGCTGAATTATTAACTGTGATGTCAGTAGTGTCAGCCCTCTGGCAAGATAGTTATATTCATCTAACTGGAATCGCAAAATCTCGTGCAGACAAAAGGAGTTAGAGCCCTTTGTTAGTCAACAATAACTTCATTAGACACAGTCAGTGGCATTTCTTATAATACAGATAAAGGTCAGTTATGCGAGGGTTTTTAATCCTATTTATGCAATAGCATCTCTTGCCCAATGACAATTAGTGTTGATTGTTAAATGTTAAGGTGCATGGCTGGACATTCTTTACATTCCATAAATTGCATAATGACCATCCTTAGCACATGCGATTTTGTCCACAAATTGTTTATGGATTTTTAGTAACAAAAATTAAAACAGTTTGTTTAAGTTAAGTAGGAGAGTGTATGGGGGCAACAGCTGAGTTGGGTTCAAGAAAATTTCACAGGGCCTATCTCAGCTCATGACACTATCTCTCTTCCTACATCTTTCCTTCCTCTTCTTTCTCCATGTATCTCTCCATCTTTTTCTCTCTGTGCACACACAGACACACATATGCACACTTTACTACTCGTACTACAAATATTATTACCAAAATAGCTGTTACTACCAATATTGCCAACACCTCTACTATTCTCTTTTCTATTTACTGTTATTTCTTCTGATGCATCTACGTTTGTTTTCAGTGGACGTCTACGATGGTCCAGACGAAGAGCCTATCGTCTATAATGGCCACATACTAAACTCTAAAATAGGCTTCAAGAACGTCATACAAGCCATCAATGAATACGCCTTCAAAACCAGCCCGTAAGTTTACTGTACTGGTTATGTTGTGACCTTTATGCCATCAATGAATACGCCTTCAAAACCAGCCCGTAAGTTTAAGTACTGGTTATGTTACCTTTATGCCATCAATGAATACGCCTTCAAAACCAGCCCGTAAGTTTACTGTACTGGTTATGTTGTGACCTTTATGCCATCAAAGAATACATCTTCAAAACCACCATGTACATTTACTGTATTTATTATGTTGTGATCTTTATGTCATCAATGAATAGCCTTCAAAAGCAACCCATAAATGTACTGTACTGGTTATGTTGTAACCTATATGCCATCAATGAATACACCTTTCAAAACCAGCTGTACATTTGCTGTATTCATTATGTTGTGACATTTATGCCATCAATGAATATACCCTCAAAACCAGACCATAAGAATTGTGTTAATATGTTGTGACCTTTTATGCCATCAATGAACACACCTTCAAAACCAGACATTCGTTAACTGTATATATATATTGTGACCTTTACACCATTAATAAATAAGCGTGAGGTTAGAGTACCCTGTTGACAACGATTTTATGGTCACACTACGTACCTAATTAAACCACAATATGGAAGTGAAAAGAATGCTCTGGAAAGGTAAAACTGAAACTGGCTGAAATAATGTGTGTATTAAAGTCATAATAATCAAATCAGAATCTTCATACACTTTAAAATAATTTTAAAACATATTTTGTTTTTGTAACTCGACTCGAACACGTTAAATTGGATTGCTTCCCTTATTCTATATCACCGTGTATGGGGCCAAAATGTATATTTTTAAATGATTCTAATGGCCTCTCTCTAGGTTAAGAAATTACTTTTACATCTATTATAAACAAACAGAATGCCGCTTTTGTGGTTTAAAGATTAGAATATTGCGTAAACTCGCTCAGTCGAAGAACTGATTTTTTCAAAATGGCGGCTTACGAGTGCAATTGTCCTAGTACAGTAAGTAGGTCGCAAACACACTATAAACTAAAATAAAGGCTAAAGGCTTACTTAAATTTGATGTTAATAGTGATATTTAATTTCTCAAAGGAAAAAGCTACACAATTTCAGAAACATTCTTTAAGTATTTTATTCTGAACTCGATTTTTGTCAAGATCACAATGTACGATGACAGCCTATATTAGTTGTGCATATAAACTACAAAGGGCAAATTAATTGTTTGGCTTAAATTTAAACAATTATACTATTAATAAGTAATAATTTAATTTGGAATATATTTCAGTGTTCGAGACTGTCAGTTCCAAGATATGAATTGATTATAAGAAATTGGTAATAATAGAATATTACAAAATTTCACAATAAACAACAAAATCCACCAGAAAAATACCAAGTTCAGCATTTCAAATCTTACATATGCACATTGGATAAACTAAAAGATACATGAGTGCTAGTAATAATATATGCCTACATGACAAATTAAAACCATAATATCATTTAAAAGTGGCTGGATCTTCACGGGTTACAAAGAAACTTTTTAAATCTTATATTTTTTAATTTGCTCTATGGATCACTATGCTATAATTGATTTCTACTTTTATGAAAGCTAAACGTTTTCTTTAAATTAGCTGCTCTAATACTGTATTAATATAACTTATGTATATACATATATATTTATTTCAAATGTAATTTAGAGTAAGGGTGTGCAGCAAGTATTATTTCATCAAAAGTAAAAAACCGCCATATTTCTTCTTCATGAAATAAAGAAGAGAATACTTTTTTAAAATGATTGTTAAAAGAATGGAACAAATACAAAAGAAATTAACTAGAAAATATGAAAATATAAATAATTAAATATTAAATACAAAACGAAACTAAAGGAGAGAAAAAGAAATGAAAACAACATAAGATGGGGAATTAGAATATTCTACAATTTTTTAAAAAAGACATCCATTAATATCTTAATCTAGAGTTATATGATACCTTCAGTCACCACCTCATGCTTGTTACAGATACCCAGTGATTCTTTCCATAAAAAACCACTGCAGCCTAGAGCAACAACTAACAATGTCCGCGTACATGGAGGCCATATTTTGTGAAAAACTGTGGACGGAGCGAGAAATCTCAGCCACACCTAGCCCTATGGACTTGATGAACAAAATTATCGTCAGGGTAAGGGATATTTGTATTATGTTTTGTTTTCATCATCTAACAACATGCTTGCAACAGCAAACAAAACAGTAATAATAAACATTGCCTTTTATTGCTTGCATGTACGTATTGAAGTCTTAGTATAGACGAGACCAAACACATACACATATACGTTTCCGTCATGTTTGCCAAACATTTAGTTACTTTTTGTGTAAGTGGGAGTGCAAATCCATCCATCCATTCATCCGTATATCTATCCTTCTATCTATCTTTCAAAAATACCATCATAAGGAGTGGCCAAGATTTTTTACTTTGACATATACAACAATTACATACAAGATACATGGTGTGGTGGAGTAAATTTGCCTGTCCCTATTTCTAATTTAATTGTTATTTAAATTGTTAAATTGTCATCTTGCATGTAATTGTTGTATATGTCAAAGTAAAAAATCTTAGCCACTCCTTATGATGGTATTTTTGAAAGTTGATTTGGAGTAAATGCTGAGTTGGAGTAAATTATCGAGTTGATTTCTCATGCTAGAAATTGCTGATGACATGCAAACTAATCCCAACTGAGTGAGTAGTTTTTATTATCGAATAATTATTATTTACAAGAACAAAAGAAGCCAATGGGTTGAGATTTAAAAGTTTATTTGCTTTAGATAATTCTATTCTCTGATCACTTCGAATTTGAAGTGGCAAGAAGTCTGGTGATGAAAGGGGGCTATTAGCTTATTGGTGAGTTAACTGACGGTTTGAGAGAGAATAAACTTAGAAATATTTTCTTATTGATATGTTATACTTGTGTTGTACGTAGAGATGTATCATGTGAGTATTATTTCTACAATGTTTGAACTAAAATTCTCATATGTAATAGGCTAAACACTTGAATTCTTCTAGTGAAATGGCTCATTAAACTCTAAAGATGTATTTATGATGCTGGATTGTGTGCATGTATTGGGCTAATAAATACTGTTGCTGGAAATTTGAATGTAAGAGAGAATGGAGTTAAGGATGTATAAACTGGAAACTTAACATTGTTCCCTGATTATATTTTAAGGGAGTAAGCAGCCTTTCTTCATTGTGTGATATGAATCTTCCGGTTCACTGATTATATGTGGTAGACATGGGAAGCATTCACTACATTTGTAAGTATACAGGATACACTACACTTCGTTGATGTATGGTGACAATGCATGTTGACGACATTGAGTAGTTTTATTTCAAGGAAGTTACTAGAAATTGCTGTTTGTTGTTCTGCTTGAGGAAGCGGGTATGGCTGAAAAAGCTTCCAGGTTGGCTTCGAGGTAATAATGGCAGGGCTCTGTGTTAACACATTGAAATTGACTTCAACAATGAACTTGTGACTTTGATATGAAAAAGTGTGTGTAAAAGGCAATCATGTCTATACAAGGTTAGAGTAATAACTTCAGTTCTATTCTCTAATAAGAAATATCCAGTGATTTGTATTTTCACTATTGCTGTATTATATTTTAGAAAGAAGACTGTGTTGCCAAAATTATTCAAACATGGTTTCAAGAAAATACTTAATATTAAGTAATCTGTTTCATTGTATATGTTATATGTATATTTGATTGTTGACTCAATAAATTTATTGTTAAATTTATTGACTTTCTTACACATATTGATAACCTTATGTTGGAGAAGAAAATTGGTGGATGGGGGGCTTGCTGAATATAGATAAAAGACAGATTTGTCTTCTCCTTTAGTAAGAAGAATTCCAACTCCAAAAATATTGTGTGAAGATAAATGTTGTCTTATTGTTGTGGAAGAGAAAAAATGTTTACAGCACCGCATATCCGCCAAGGGAAAGACATTAGTGGTATCTGCTGGATAATTATTAATAACATAAATTAAGATTCTCATCACTTGTAATAAGTTATGAATGATTAAATTAATTAATAATAATCATAATCATTAACTAAGTGGTGTTTGCATTACACATGGGATAAACACACACACAAACAGACACATTGTCTATTGTCAATGAACTATTGCCTTGTGTTTAAAAACGAAATTTGTGCAGTCTGTCTCAGGTGTGTAATGTACAATGTAGAAAAAGTTGTGTTTTAAATCAAAATTTGTGCAGTCCGTCTCACGTTTGTAATGTACAATGTTGAAAAAGTTGTATTTTAAATAAAAATTTGTGCAGTCTGTCTCACTTGTATAATGTACAATGTTAAAAAAGTTTTTAAATCAAAGTTTGTGCAGTCTGTCTCACTTGTATAATGTACAATTGTCGTATGCTGCTTGCAGTGACTCGTACTTATGCGATTAGTTCAAATCTATTTCAGTTTGCACAATAACCCATCTACGAATGCTAGTGCAAACAGTAAGACTTATTATGGGGTGATGGTATATTTTATTACTCGCCCGCCACAGCAGAATGTTTATAAAAGAATTTGATAACGATATACAACAATGACACTAACTTACAAGAGACACTACACTACAATTATGACTTTGATTTACATTTACATCAACAACTACATTAACATTAAATAAGATGGTAAGAATTGTAATCAAACTTTAATTTAAAAGAGAAGTAAATTATAAATAAAGCCATAAGATTATCAACACTGTTTTCTTAGTGATCACTAAAGTCTTTCTTCAATGATCAGATTTGTTTTAATCAACTCTAGCCGAATTGTTTCATAATCATTGTTTCCTTTCAAGAAGGATAAGGAAGAATTCTTAGGAAGATTCTAGGATGATTCTAGGAAGACAAGGCCACAATTCCTTGATCATTTAACTCAACTTTAGTGTTTTGCTCATTGAAGCTTTTGCCACGCCCACAGATAGCGCACATCAATATCCTTCCAACCACAAGCTTCAACCCAAATTGTACTTGTTCATCAGGTCATACTTGTTTACCAAGTCCCTGAAATTATACAATTAACCAGCCCTAAGTCCTTTCTTCAAAACTAGATTTATCCTATTTACATCTACTGATCTCTGACTATCATTCGTCATTACCATATTACAGCAATACAATAAACAACAACTATAATCTAAAAATCTACTCACATTCACCAGTCACTTATTTACCTTCAAAAAGGGTTGTCTATTCATGCTTTCTCCCAAGCCCTGATGGGGACACTACCATCTTCTAGCTTCATCTACTAGGCATGTGTAATGGTCAATGGCACAGAAAGGTATTTATACATTCAAAACACCTATGCATCCCCCTTAAAAGTGATAGATTACTCTTTACTATTCCACTAATTAGCTTTAGCTAATTCATAGATTCAAATCACTGAAAGTCTTTAAATGAATAAATGATTTATCTTCACAAATATATTTTCTATATTACAAAACAATTTAATTTATAATACCATTCAGCTTGTGGATCATGCAATGCGCATTAACTACCGTTAGCACTTTACTGTGATAACACTAAATCAGTGGAAATACGGCTACATACACGTAGTTACTTTACTTGATCATTTTACAAGTGTAACAATCACTAATGCCATTTAGCTTCTGCGAGAAAAATATAACAATCATTTAGCCAATCAATTAATATTTTACACAATATTTATAATATAAAAATACATTGATTTTATGACGAGAAATACTCAGTCTAGAGAGGTTGATTATATTTACCACTATGTGAAGTCAGGCATGGTCAAAAATGGTGTAGACCTGGAGACAATAAGTACTGTGTACGCATGTCTGCGTATCTGACGAATTCGATTCAGTCAGGTGTATATATGAATGAATCAAGGTCAGCCGGTGGATCAACGCTACATCACGGTACGGGATGCAAGTGACCAAATATGGGCATCTTGTATCCATCTATTACCTCTTGTCTTGGCCAATACGTAATCTCAGGCCTCGGATCTATACATCAGTACTGAGTGTTTCTAGAAATAGCATTCAAGTTTATGTGTTGAACATTCTTTTACCTCTTACGTAAGAGAAAATACTTTATTCTTACCGCGTGGGAAAGAATGTTCCTGTATTAAAAAAATAATATATTTTCTTGAATGAATGTTTTGTGAAATCTTTTTTTTAAAGCAATAGTTTTACTTGATGTAGTTATTTGAAAACATAATTTTGACGTTTTCTCGTTAACTATAAAATTTTGAATTTGCACGTGTTGCAGCGAAGATGAATATTATATATTTATAGCGTACATTAATCGTGAATATATCTGTAACTTAGTGAGTATACTCTGTGACGTCATATGAATATATCTTTGTGTAGACATTTGAGTATATTTTTCTATGTAGTCATGTGAGTATATCGCATTGTATAATTTTGATTAATTGTGACTATTTTATTGATTAATGAATGGTACATTGATTGTTTAAATCCTTATGAGTGTTACATACTACTTGTAATAGCCAAAGTTGTGTTCCAAAGTAGATTATTTCATAAGTGCTTATACATTTTGTCTTTATCAAAGTTATGATACGTTAGATTACTTTATAAGTATGTATATACTTATACACACACACACACACACACACACACAGACACATATATATATGTATAAAGAGAGAGACATTTACAAAACAGGGAAATAAGCTTTCGCCAGAAGATGAAGACGCATTACGTGAAGGTGATATAAGCGACGAAGATGAAGAAAACGTTGAGGAGGAGGAGGAGAAAGAAGTAGGCGACGAAGATGAAGAAAACGAGGAGGAGGAGAATAAAGAGGGCGACGACGGTGAAAAAAAAGTTAAGCAGGAGGAGATAGTTGTAGGACATGAAAGTAGTGTCGATTTTATAGAAATAAAAGATAAGAAAAAAAAGAAAGTTAAGAAAATTCCGCTCCATCCGAATTTGTCCCTTATAACGACAATGAAAAATGAGATATTTGAGGACGTCGAAACAGCAGCAAGTATGCGTACGTACAAACTTTGGTCTCATTTAAATATGGACTGACCACTTAAACATTGTGTGATTTACATATGGACTGATCACTTATACATTGTGTGATTTACATATGGACTGATCACTTATACATTGTGTGATTTACATATGGACTGATCACTTATACATTGTGATTTACATATGGACTGATCACTTATACATTGTGTGATTTACATATGGACTGATCACTTAAACATTGTGTGATTTATATATGGACTGATCACTTATACATTGTGTGATTTACATATGGACTGATCACTTATACATTGTGTGATTTACATATGGACTGATCACTTATACATTGTGTGATTTACATATGGACTGATCACTTATACATTGTGTGATTTACATATGGACTGATCACTTATACATTGTCTGATTTACATGTGAATTCATTTATATTTTCTGTGATTTACTTATGGACTGATCACTTATACATTGTCTGATTTTATATGAATTGATTTATAGTTTGTGTGATTTACATATGGCCTCACATATTGTCTGATTTACACAAACACACACACACACACACACACACACACACACACACACACACACACACACACACACACACACACACACACTCAACACAACGCAACACATATACACATTAAGTAAATTTACACATGACTTGATTAACTCAAGGTATTATAATTTTAATTAGTAATAATTGGGTTTACCTATATTTGATATGCAATCAGGGCGATTTATGATGGGATTTTTTATTCATGATTTTATTTATATTTACCCTTAATATGTGATTAGCATGCACACAATATATAGAACTAGATAAACAGATTAATAGACGATAAGTCTTAACCATATCTTGTGTTTATGTGTGCATTTAAAATGTGCATACATTCTGACGTAAGCTGTGATGTTAATAATTTGCTTTAGTTTTGATATATGATAGATCTGTATATTTCATTGGGCGGTTTCTAAGAGTATACCAAATTTTAGAGACGCTTAAAAACAAGATTAGTCTAGTCTATGATCATTTAAGTATCTACTCTTATTATAATTATTTTTATTTCATAATTTATTATTATAAATTATTACTCTTAGTGAAGAAGAAAGTCATTTGTGTGGATGTATAATAATCATGTAAATAGTACATATAATAATCATTCAAGTAATACGTACAGTAACCATTCGAGTAGAACGTACAATAATAATTCGAGTAGAGCATGCATTACTCACTCGAGTAGTGCGGTTCACCGACAAATGCGCGCCAACAAAAACGCGATGGACAAAAGCGTGATGATGCATTCTGTCCCTAACCCTAACCCTAACCCTAACCCTTTTGTCATGAAAAGAGTTTTAATTTTGTTTGAACAATTTAAATTGGAAGTAAACAATTAAATAAAGTATTCAGTGTGAATGTGTCCTTAGTCGGAAATGCAAATTCCTGGAAGAGTAGAGACGGATTTGGGTTGTTTGGGCCTTCGTGGGTACATCTGGGTACAGGGCGGAGAATCAAAGGAGCTGCGTAGGCAGCTCAAGTTATCTAATTTTTAAGAAAGATGCTTGGGTGCTTTGATGGTATAAATACCTTTCTGTGCCACTGATGCCTACTAGACGAAGCTAGGAGATTGGTCGTGTCCCCTATCAGGCTTGGGAGAAAGCTGGAATAGAAGACCCTTGTTGAAGGGACCTAGTGAGCAAGTACTTCATGTGCAAGTACGACTTGAACAAGTGCAATTTGCTTTGAAGCTTGGAGGACATTGACGCGCGCAATCTGGGCGTGGCCAAAGCTTAACTGAACGAACGCTAAGTTGAGTTTAAACAAACGAGGAATTGTGGTCATGTCTTCCAAAAGTCTTTCTTGGTTTTTCCTAGATCTTCCTAGATCAAAGAAACAATGATTTTTGAACAATTTACTAGAGATGATTTGGACAAATCCATCAATGAAGAAAGACTATAGCTATCGTTAAGAAAAACACCGTTGATAATTTTTTATGCCTTATAATTACTTCTTTTCTTTAATTAATGTTTATTGTTAATTGTTTACACTTCTTACATCTTATTTAATGTTAAATGTAGCTGTTGATGTAATGTAAATTCGCGTCATAATTGTAGTGTAGTGTCCCTTGTAAGTTAGCGTCATTGTTGTATATCTTATTAAATTCTTTATATATGCAGTTTTTCTGCTGGGGGCTGGCGAGTCAAGTAAATAGATCAGGCCATCGCCCCCATAATAAGTCTTGCTGTTTGTATCGGCATTCGTAGATGGGTTAGTGTGCCAGCTGAAATAGATTTGATCACAGCATTAATACGAGTCACCCCAAGCAGCAGACGACACCTATCACGCATTTGTCGGGGCGCGCAATTGTCGTTCGCGCATTTGACGGGTGCATGCAATAATCATTCGAGTAGAGCGTGCATTAGGCATTCGAGTAGTGCATATAACAAATAATCATTCGAGTAGAGCGTGCGTTAATCACTCGAGTAGTGCATATAATACTCATCGAGTAGTGTTTGTAATAAATAATCATTCGAATAGTATTTACAAAAATCATTCATTTATTACGAATAGTTAATCATTCGAATAGAACATATAATGATTATTTCAGTAGTGCATGTAATAATCATTCGAGTGGTGCTAGTAATAATAATTCGATTAGTGCAAGTAATAATCATTGGAGTGGTGCGAGTAATAATCATTCAAGAAGTGCGAGTAATAATAATTCGAGTAGAGCAAGTAATACATAATAAATAATAAACTGTAATATATTATTATAATTATTATAAACCATTATTAGTAGTGTGAATTAAGTAGTGCGAGTAATAATCATTCGAGTAGAAAAATTAATAAATAATAAATAATAAACTGTAATAATTAGGGCCCACGTTTTACCGTGGCAAGAAATAATCATTATTAATAATTAATCAAATAGGTACACCATAGCGTTCATATCCGCACAATTTAATCCACAGATTTGCTTTAGACAAACAACGCTGAAACATATGTAGGCTAATAATGTTCTCAACAAACTATCGAATACTGTTTCTAAAGTTATTATTTATTTATTGTTGAAGAAAACGGCATTGTAAGCTCGTAGGTTTTCTTGTGATAGAGAATATCGCAGTGGTGACAGCACCGATCCATTGTTTAAGAACGAACCTTCCACAGCAACAGAAGAGATCGACAACTCAATGTAAACTTTAGCAAGAACTACTAAGTGAGGCAGTCTGTAATTTATGCCCTTGTTAACAATTTTCTCTTTACTGTAGTTTTCATTCTTTAGCAATTCTCTTTGTGTGAATCTTGTGATTTTTTTTTATTAAATAACGAAATATTTTGCAAGTTCTAGTAATTCAAGCCTACTGTCTCCCTTTCTTTCTTTGCTTCTTTCTTTCTATTTCTTTCTCTTGATCCTGCGATACCTTATGAATTGAACGAAAGTCCCCTCATCTTTATGGGTAAGGCCAACCTGCTTACATGTAATTGTTTGCCCTTTCTGTGCTCTTTCTGAAGTCATGTGACTGTAAAATACAAAGATGAATATTATTACAGTGTAGTCATAGAGAACATTTATTTTGTACTTTCCAAAAAATGTGTGCTTTATATTTTCAGCTGGAAAGTTCAATATATTTTCAATCAGCGAGGGCCATGCAAGGAAGCTTTGTTCCAATGAAGGATCCGAATTTAATGTCTTAACACACAGTCATTTCGTACAAATTCACCCGGCTGGTTACCGTAAAGACTCTTCCAATTACTTACCTACACCCATGTGGAGTGTTGGGTGCCATATGGGTTAGTGAAAGAAATTTTGCGTAATGATTGAGTGCTCTTTACTGAAATTTTGTCATTATTTTGAGCAACACTAACAGTAATGTTGTTGTAATCATCATCATCATCATCATCATCATCATCATCATCATCCAGCCTTTTTGCACGACATCTGTTGACTGTCGGTTGTGAACCAAGGTCTCGGAATCTTATCAAGATTGTAAGGTTTGGACTGTGTCTGTGTTGGCACCTTCCATAAATACGAATATCTATGCCGGGACAACAATTGAGGACGTCACTTCCGGTAACAAAAGAAAGCATTTAAGTGACAATGGCTATTAATTTCCCTGAGCACATTGACACTAACTGAAAGGAAGATATGAAATAGTTTATAGCTTAGTGCATATATCAGACAATGCACACAAGTATTTGTTTTCTTAACGTTCTGCTCATAAGAAAGTGTAAGAACAAAGACATTTTTGAAATTTTAAAGTAGTAATCTTTTCAGCAGGAAGTAGAAATCAATAAACTAATACAAACAAGTTTTAAAGCACTTACAATACCATTAGACAACACTCAATTTAATGACTGAAGTATCTGTTTAGGTAATGTTTTGTTTTTAGTTTTTTCGATAACTTCTCTCACAGGAGCTGCAATAGATTTCATCTTTTGATATCCTCTGTCGTGATTTGTTCCTGTGAGGATTTCCTCTTTCCTACTTATTCTACAGATAGCTTTCTGCTTGTTATAGTTCGTGTGTTGTGGGGTGGGTGGGTGTTTCTTATAATGCTGGCGGTGGCTGTCTTTTTTTGTAGTAGCTTATTTGTTTGACTTTTTAAATAACTACCTAAATTATTTTAGAGACGGTGTAAGGAAATTGAGGAGTGCCTTATGGATTAATGTTTCTATTTGTGGCTGTAGATAAAGTAGTGATTGTGTGGAGAAAGGAACTTGTAACAGATTTGTAGCATGTCAGGATATATTAAACAAATTATGCTGTTATAGGACATATTTTTCATAAGTCTTAATTGTTCATTTTATTAACCGTCTCCATTGCCTGTATAATTTGAGAGACTTCTGTTAAGCGATTAGGCTTAGGTGATGCAACAAGCTTGTTTATGCGTTAGAGAAATGCAAACAAGCCAAAGGTGAATTAAAGTTTGTCAGCCAGATATGAGACACCCATATTTGGTCACTTGCGTTCCATCTGGTGACGTAGCACTGATCCGCTGAATACCTCGATTCATTCATATATACGCTTAAATGAACTGAATTTGTCAGATGTGCCAAACATTCATGTACAGTGCCCATGTCCAGGGGTAAAGAGAGATCGCATCCACCATTTTATGACCATGCCCAACTTCACATAGTGGTAAATATAATTGGCTTCTCTAGACTGTATATCTCTCATCGTAAAACTGTTGTATTTTTATACTAGTAAATGTTGTATAAAATATTTATATGATTACTAATGTTTGCCAAATGATTTTTATATTTTTCTTACAGTAGCTAAGAGACATTAGCGATTGTTACACTTGTAAATGATCAAGTAGAGTAACCACATGCATCTAGCCATATTTCCACTGTTAATTGCTATCATAGGGGAGCACTAACAACAGTTAATACACATTGCGTGAAACATGAGCTAAACTGTATTATAATTGTGATTGTATTATAAAGGAGAAAAATATATCGTAAAGAAATCATTTATTCATTTAAAGATATCATTAATTTGAAACTATGAATTAACTAAAGCTAATCAGTGGAATTTGTAAAGAGTAATCTATCGCTGTCACCACAATGCCCATATAATTGTTCATTGCAACACGATCCTGTAGCATGATATTATTCGTTACAGCCAGTCTTACATCTTGGATCTTAGTCTTGGATCCTAGCTTGGAGCTGGAGCCTGATAACTGGTGATCCCGAAGACTAGGAACCAGGAGAACTCCGACTTGAAATCTTTAATACGAGAGGCATTGTCCACAATTGATGCCAGGTGTCATAAACGGAAAGGCCACTAGAAGATATTCACTGCATGACATCAAACTGCACCAAACAATTGAAGACAATATATTCAACTATTGCATGGACAATAAAAGTTAAGTTAATATATTCCATCGAGATATGAAACTGAGACAGACATGTATAAATGCTCTGTTAGTCACAATTCGTAATTGTTCATTTCTATTTTTTTTACTTAAATGAATTGATATTAAATTTATTGTTATCTTACCTGTTGTTACATAATTGTTTGTAACCAACCAAATAGCTAACTGGGGGCTGAGCCGTAATAAAAAGATAAAGAAATATAAATCTTAATTTATAAATAAAGGGGAGATAACATTGTTAGCAAAGGCAACTCAATTGATTTATCTAGCGAAGTGCTGTGAAGTAGATGCCTGAATACTTGGGTATTTCGTGGTGGATAGGTCAAGCCGTGTGACTATCACTATTGTTAGAAATTATTCAATAAACCAATATTGATAATAGGAATCTAAAATAGGACAAAGTGGTTGAACATAGACCGGACATGTGACATAGTATCAATGATTGTTTTCTTTCTTCATGATATAGTGGACAGTGCAATAGGAAGTGTTGTATAGTGTTTTCTGTTCTTTAGTGATTGCATGTTTTTGTTTGACTTGAAATTGTTTGTGTCAGAAGTATAGACTGTAGTCTTAATCTGAAAATGGCTTTGGTTTGTAAGTTATTGTGTAAATTAGGAGGTCATGACGTATTTTTCATTTTATAAATCTGTTCAATATGTGCAAGCAGTTCTGAATTGTATGTGGCAGTACACTGTCTCTCCTGTTTTGTACCATATTTCTGCTGTTTCATTTCCTGTTATATTCTTGTGGCTTGGTATCCATATTAATGCGGTGTTAATTTTGTTTTTATCTAGATTCTAAATGTAGTTTCTTATTTTGTTTGTGGTGTATGTTCTAGAAATGACGTTTATGTTGCCTAGTGTCTACATGAGTCAGTATTAGTATATTTATTAAGGGGTAAGGATGGATATTTGTTCAGTTGTGAAAGTGCTTTTTGTATGACTGCCAGTTCAGTTGTTAGTATACAGCGAGCATTGTGCAATTTGTAAACGTATGTTCCTTGGAAATAATGAATTGCTGCTCCAGTTCCTTCAGATATATTGGAACCATCTGTATAAAGATTTTAATGATCTGGATAATTTGTGTACATGTATTTTAAGATGTTTTGTCGTGATTGTTATGTGTTGGTGCACTTTGAGTAAGGTCTACTTGTGAAGGTGAGATGGTTATTGTGGCGGTGGGACCATATGAGGGTGTGCGTCTGTTTTGAGTAAGTTTAATTTAGGTAATGTGTAATTCAAGAGTTTATATACTAATGTGGCGTTGTGGTGCAGTTACGCTCTCTCTCTCTCTCTCATATATATATATACACACACACACACACATACACACACACACTACACACACATACACACACACATACACAAACATATATATACACACATCTGAAGATACAAGAAAAGAAACATCTAGAAACCACAATGATTGTTATAATCATAGCATATGTTGTTGAAGGGAAAAATACATTCCAATGAAGAGTAATGATTCTCTGTGAAAACTGTTTATTATTTCAGTGGCCTTGAACTATCAAACTCCTGGTGAACAAATGCAGCTGAACGACGGGCTCTTCCGTAACAACGGTGGTTGCGGTTACGTCCTGAAACCCGATTTCTTGCAAGATGTTAATCAAAGAGTCACAGGGAAGCCACTATTAACCTTTTGGATTAATGTAAGTAATATGCATGTAACTATTTTTTGCATATGATTATCCCTCTGCACAACTGTCCGACACAATTATTTTACTTTTACTCATTTCTGGAGAACGCTTACAGCTTGTGTCGTTTCCATGCGGGAGCGAAGGGCTGTGGGAGTGGGTGGGAAGTGGAATTCTAACAGAACTCTGCTTGTGAGCTTCACCATTTCTGTCTCTGCTGACTGTTATTTTGTTTTTCTTTTCTTCAGTTGTGTATGTTTCTTCTTTTTTATTAGCTTTGCAGTGGCAGATAGATTTTGAACACTGATAAGGAGGCGGGTTGGAAGTATTTTATAGAGCCCAAGGTAGTACCATACCAAGTCTGACTTAGTAGGTACGCAAGCCCGGGATGTTCACCCTCCTGTAGATGATGTTGTTGGTCATTGCTAGTGTTTCCCGTTCTGGTTATTGTTGCTGCTGTTGTTGTTTATTTGCTGCTGTTTGACTCTGCCTAGGCTTAAGTTTGGTTCCACGGGGTAGGGTGGTGATGGTGAATAGGTACATACAGGTCTAATAAATATATCATTGATGGTTACAAAGACTCCAATGGCACTCCATTGTTTTATTGGGAGTTTCAACACAGATTTTGTCCTTATTGAAGAGGGTTCGGTAACGGTTGTTGTTGCTATTACAGGTGCTGGTGCTGTTGTTCCAGTTGTTGTTATTTATATTTTCTTTTGTAAATATGTTACATCTGCCTGAGAATGATAATTTATAACTTCTGCTAGATGTTTAAGGCACTTTCCTTTCTCGCACCTACCTTTCATAAGCATCACGCCATAACTATTTCTCAGGTTATTAGTGGCATGTGCCTTCCCAAGCCCAAGTCAGCAGGGACAAGCAGCATAATCAGCCCATTTGTCAAGGTTAAGGTCAACTGGGGCAAGAAGCAATCCTGCTCGTTCCGAACCACAGCCGTCAAAGATAATGGTACGTTAATTATCAAAGATTAAAATAAGACTCAAGTAAAACGTCAGCGTGTTTAATGATAACGATACTACCGTACTGCGCTGCTCTCACTATATCGTTATTGAACAGCACTGTTATCAATATACGTTATGTTCTCACTATAGCGTTATTGTACAGCACTGTTATCAATATATGTTATAGTACAACGATGTTCTCACTATAGCGTTATTGTACAGCACAGCTCTCAAATATAGAGTTATTGTACAGCACTGTTCGCACTATAGCGTTATTGTACAGCACTGTTCGCACTATACATTATAGTACAGCACTGTTCTCACTATAGCGTTATTGTACAGCACTGCTATCATTATAGTTATTGTACAGCAATGTTCTCATTATAGCGTTATTGTACAGCACAGTTATCACTATATAGTTATTGCACTGAATTCTAGTACGCTATTCTCACTATCGAGTTATTTCAATTAATTGTACCTCTTTGAATTTATTTTACATTCAATCCCTGCCCATTACACTATTTCACTCCACTCTCTCCTTATCTATCTATCTATCTATCTATCTATCTATCTATCTATCTATCTATCTATCTATCTATCTATCTATCTATCTATCTATCTATCTATCTATCTACACATCCATCCATCCATCCACCCATCCATCCATCTACCCATCCATCCATCCATCCAACCATCCATCCATCCATCCATCCATCCATCCATCCATCTATCTATCTATCTATCTATCTATCTATCTATCTATCTATCTATCTATACGAGGAATGTACAAAGATATTTGTCATTGGTGTAAGCACATTCAAGGAAGACATGGATACATAAATAAAAATATCTAAATATTCTTGAAAAAACAAATGTAGGTAACAAATAGGATTTTCTTTTATTAGCATTTTAAACAATAATTATCATTATATGCCTATAAATGTAAATTAATTATTCATGACTAAAGGAAACATATATTTAACTGCCAGAACATTGTAATTAAATAGATAGATAGATAGATCAAATAATAATATTGCCCATACATCAATAAAACAATAATTATGCTGCTTGAAATCTTTATATGACCTGTATGTACTCCATGTTGCAGGACTGAACCCTCGATGGAACGAAGATCATGAATTAAAAGTGTACCGTCCAGAATTAGCCATCGTGAACTTTATGGTATATGATGAAAATGTGGGAAAGAATGAAATACTCGCGTACTATTCACTTCCTTTCATGAGCATGCAGCAAGGTGAGATTGTGAATCATCTTACTACTACTACTACTACTACTACTACTACTACTACTACTACACCTACTACTACTACTGCTACTACTACTACTACTGCTACTACTACTACTACTGCTACTACTACTTCTACTGATACTGCTACTACTACTACTGATACTGATACTACTACTACTACTACTACTGCTGCTACTACTACTACTACTACTGCTGCTACTACTACTACTGCTACTTCTACTGCTACTGCTACTGCTACTACTACTAACTCCTGCTACTACTACTGCTGCTATTGCTATTATTATTATTCAGCCTCTTTCCGCGACTTCTGTTTGACTATCGGTTGTGATCCAAGGTCTCGGAATCTTACCAGGTTTCTGGGAGATCCAAGGTTTTACGGAGGATGTGGGCACTTCCTAGGAGCGCTGCTTTGAGTAGTGGAGCGAGTCTGTGTTTTCCAGGGAGTTTATTCAGGTAGCCTTCCAATTCAGATGTTATGTTTCCCAAGGCTCCTATCACTATAGGTATCACTTCTGCTTTTACATTCTACAGTCTCTGAATTTCTAATCTGAGGTCTTGATATTTTTCTATTTTTTCTCTTTCTTTTGCTTTTATGTTTCTATGGCTTGGAACAGCGACATCAATGATTGTTGCTGTTCTGTTGGACTTATTGAGAATTACAATGTCTGGTCTTCATGCAGGAATCACCCGATTTGTTCTTATCTCGAAATCCCACAGTATTTTGACTTCTTTTGTTTCGGTGACTGCTTCTGGTTAGTGCATCCAAGCTCTTTCTGGGGATTTTATGCCATAGTTCTCACACAGATTTCTATGTATGTGTTTTTCCACTTCGTTGTGTCGTTTGGTGTATTCTGTTCCACAGAACCTGACATCCAGATAATATGTGCTCTGTTGTCTCATCCATGGATTTGCAGAGTCTACATTTGGAATCATTTGAGATCTTCATGATTTTTGTTTTGTGAGATTTGGTGTTGAGTACTTGATCTTGTGCAGCTGTTATGAGTGCTTCTGTTTCTCTTTCAATCCTGCCTCTTTCAACCATTTGTACTTTGATTGCTTTGTTGATATTTCGTTGGCTTGTCGTACATACTGGCCATGGAGCGGTTTTTGGCTCCAGGTATGTGGTAGTAATTGATTCGTTGTTTTCTTCCATGTTTCAAATCACAATCTACGTAATTAATATTTTTTGTAAACATTTCTTAATTAGCAGAGGAATGCCTCCGGACCGTCTGTCTGGGTTCGATTACTTCTTTGTCCGTGACTCAGAGTTTTCAGTAAACGTTTTCTATAGATACAGAGCGTCAAACGATTGAACATACCGTATGAACACATAAATCCAGTTATATTCAGTGTAAATATCATTAGTTGTGTTTGACTAGAACTGCAACACTGCTGTTGTACGCTTTCCAGTATGAATCATAATGACTGTGCCTCGGCTGGCTACATTCTCATTTACATACAGGACTGTTATTTATGCAAATGCACACTACTGAGACTCCATGTTGTATCCCCAGCATTAAGGTTTTGTATCATATCTCTAATATTCTGTGCAGAACCTTGGATAGATCTGTTGACCTTCAGCTTCACTTTATTTATCGAAATTTTCTGCCAATCTTTGAACAGTTCTTTTCTTAATCCATTTCGTAATTCAGTATTCATCATTATTATTGATGTCGTTATCAACGTCATTGTCATTATTAATCTCTCTTCTTTTATCATCTTATTTACTTAAGATTGCTTCTGCTCCTTCAGTTTTTGTATTTTCTTTTCTTTTTTCTTTGCATTTCATTTAGTTGTCCGTTTTCTTCGTATTTCCTTAAGTTATCCTTTGCATTCTTTCCTATCTGTAAGTTGGCTTTTGTCTTCTTTCATTTCTGTAAATTTTTTTGTTTCTTTCATTTCTTTTAAGTTTTCTTTTGCCATCTTTCATTTCCTTAAGTGTCTTTTGCCTTTTCTCATTTCTTTTAAGTTGTCTTTTGCTCTCTTTCATTTCTTTAAAGTTGTCTTTTGCCATCTTTCATTTCCTTAAGTGTCGTTTCCCCTTTTCACTTCTTTTAAGTTGTTTTATTGCCTTCTTTCATTTCCTTAAGTTGTCTTTTGCCTTTTGTCTTCTTTCACTTCTTGAATTTGTCTCTTGCCCTCTTTCATTTCTTTAAGTTGTCTTTGGCTTTTCTTGCATATCCTTATGTTGTCCTTCTCGTTTCTTGCCTTTCCTGAAATTTTCCTTTTCTGGCATTTCATTAAGTGTCTTTTGCTTTTATCCTCCTTCTTCCTCTTCTATTTCTAACTGGATATCTTTATTATCGCGCGCGCGTGTATATGTATGTGTGTGTGTGTGTGTGTGTGTGTGTGTGTGTGTGTGTGTGCACCATATATAATAATTTTGTATAATGTCACTTTTTCAGGTTATCGCCATATATCTCTGTTGGATAACAAAGGGGTACCTATCCCATACTCTCGTCTCTTCGTGGAAGTTTCCATATCTTAAACCCTTCGCGTGAATATAAGCATGCATCAAAACAATTCCGGAATGTGAATAAATGGCACACAGGAAGTTAATGCGGGATATCGTTCATTCTAATGGATATTTTATAAACCAGTATCGGGGAATAATACAAATATATTAACGAATACTTTTGAACGTAAATGCAGCAGCCGGAACCTTTTCTCTGAGAGCAGTAACAATACGCAACAACTTGAGCAGGAACGTCAATGAAACACCTGGATCCAATTTCCTGAAAGAAGTAACTTTAACAAAGTAGAGCAGGCACCTCTCATGTGCATGTTCTTCAACCAGTACCCACTTTAATGCAAAGAACAGGAGCTGCAGTAACTTGTGAATTTTTTTTTTATCTCTTGGGCCGTAATAGATAAAATTTATGTGTTGTGCAGACCCTATGTTTGAAATACAAAGAACTGCAATTCATCCCTCAACCCAAGATAAAGTGCCAAGTGCAATTTTAAAAACATTTTTATCCTCATGCATTTTTATTCTGGCATGGTGTATGCATGAAGAAGAAAGAGAGAAAGGGCGAGCGAGAATGAAAGAAAGAGCAACAGAGTTAAATACTGATCGCATTGAAATGTCTTTATGAATTTATAAAAAATATATAATCTTCAATGAATAGGGATAAGATTGCGGACAATAACGAGTGAAAGAAGAAATAAGAGAGAGAGAAAGAATGTTTACTGCTAGTTAATACAAATTTTAAAGTTGTAATTTTATACTTATGATAGATCAGAATCGCGATTGAATTAAATTAAATAAGACCCCAGGGAACTGTGGTATGTGTGCGCAAGAGAGAGAGAGAGAGAGAGAGAGAGAGAGAAAGAGAGAGAGAGAGCGACGGGTAGAAAGAGACCAAAATAAAAACAGCGAAGAGATAGAAAGGGAGACAGGGAAGACATAGAAACCGAAAAGAAAATGAGAGACTGACGGAAACAAGGAGATAGAGAAAAAGACAGAAAAACGGGGAGGCTGGACACAGAGAAATATTTTAAAATAAAATAAATACTTTAATACATATGCTTTACATCAGAATAGAATGTGATTGGAGACAGAGACAGATGGGGAGAGAGAGAGAATATTATTTCACTGTGCAAGCATAATCACTGTCTAGGGACAATAATATGGAGAGAGAGAAAGAGAGAGAGAACGAATATTATTTCACTGTGTGTGCATAATCATTGACTAGGGACAATAGTATGGGAAGAGAGAGAGAATATTATTTCACTGTGTGTGCATAATCATTGACTAGGGACTATAGTATGGGAAGAGAGAGAGAATTATTATTTCATGGACTGTGCGAGCATAATCTCCACTAACTAGGGACAATAGTATGGAGAGAGAGAGAGAGAGAGAGAGAGAGAGAGAGAGAGAGAGAGAGAGAGAGAGAGAGAGAGAGAGAGAGAGAGAGAGAGAGAGAGAGAGAGAGAGAGAGAGAGAGAGAGAGGAAGAGACAAGGGACATTGCTTTCAAACTTCACACACAGACATACACAAATAGTTATTGTATGTATTTCTTTGACTAAAACAATTTGTTCACTGCGCATTTTAGCTACCACTCAGATCTGGAAGCACTAATTGTTCAGCCTTCCCCTGTCTTTTTTAATTGTAGGTGACTTGAATGGTCATACTCCTAATGGGGGCAGTGCATTTTGTCATGGTAGAGATGCATTACTGGAAGAATGTTTTATGTTAAACCTTAAATCGTTAGGTTGAAATTTGCCACGGGTTCCAATAGTCCACTCGATTTCTCTCTGTTATCCTCATTTTCAAGTTCAAGGTTACTATTCATTTAATCACAACAGGAATAGAAGAATAATCTTATGCATGTGTGGCAGGGTAAATTTACCTATACCTATTTCTAAACTTAAAAATTATATATTTGTTGCCAATGTTAACAAGACCCGACTTTGGGCACTGCTTATGATGAAATTTCTGTAAGTGCCAGAGTTGGAGCAAACAACTCAGGTAAAGAATATTCTAGAAGTTGCTGATGCAACCCAAAAGAGTTCCAAGTAGATGAGTATGAGTGGTTTTTCTGACTAATCATCTCACACTTGAATATAACAAATTCTTCCAATGGGGATGGACCAAAAGTTACTTTGTTGAAGAAGTTCTATATTCTAATCAATTTGACATCGACATAATTCAAGTTCGGTCATAAAGGCAATCGATAGCTTATGAAAGGAACATGCTTTTTTGTTTTGTTATCATTGTATCCACTTCAGACTGCAGTACTGTACTACTGTACTCTACCGGACTACATTGGTGTGTATATCCAACTGTGTATATCCATAAGTCATAGAACTTATCAGTATAACTGTTGCTGTAAGTTGATTCCTGTGAATTCTGTTTGAGAGTCAATATGGCAAAAATTGAGGCTTGAGTTTGGTCCTAAGTATTCAGGAAGATTATTTGGACTGTTCGTCTTGGTGCGCTAGATTAGTGCACTCAAAATTTCTAGAGACTCCTTGTGATGTGCTTTGATAATGCATAAATATTTCAAGTCGATTCTCCATGGTATACTTTGTGAGCATATAGAAGATTCTGGAACAGTTGCGTAATGTTCCTAAAAGGAATACATTGGACCATCATCTAATAAGAAAGAGAGTGACTTGTTGCAAACCGCATGATTGTGAACACGCACTAACGACAGAAGCCATCATTGAAATGTTATGTGTGTATAAATTTATTGTTAAATTTATTACCTTCTGGCATATATATTAAAAACATATGTTGGAGTATTAGTGGGTGAATGGGGGAATTCATATTTATGATTCTTTATCCTTTATTTACGACTCGCAGCCCCCAATCAACCAGATCTCCTTTTAGTCGGTTACAAACGATTTCGTAACAACAGGTGGGATAACAATAAATTTAATAACAATTAAATTAAAATTAGAAAATAAAGAAATGAACAATTCGATTTCGTGATTAACATAGAGAAGGTTATCACGCGGCCCGATAAATTAATTCATTATCCACAATACATGAGAGTTTCTTTTTTGTTCAGATTTGGAACTTAGCTTAGTGTTCTTTGAACAGTTGAAGACATTGTACGTTGTCGTTCATTAGGCGCGATGCTGACGTCACATAGCAGTTGGCGGTCTCTGGAGATTCGGGAACAGACGGCAACAATGACTGTTAGCATAGATAGTCATGCTCTCTCTCTCTCTCTCTCTCTCTCTCTCTCTCTCTCTCTCTGCCAGTTGTCCCTGGGTCCTTGTCTGTAAGAAAGTGGATTTCACACTGAGCTTAGCAGGTGATACTAGAGTTGGGAGTCAAACTCGAGACTGGCTGTAACGAATTAATTATCATTGTTACAGTATCATGTGACAATAACAAAACTCTTTTGTGATAAAAATTAATCAATGGTAACACAACTATATACACGTGGTGTCTCCACCATTTTACAAGTGTAATATCGCTACGCCACTTAGCTTCTGTAAGGAAAATATACTAACTTTTAGCAACATTAAAAAAAATCACAGAAATATTCTACACAATTCATAATGCAAATACATAGTTTCTCAGTTTTACAAATAAGAAATACGTGATCTTAGAAAAATCAAGTACAATCCACTTAGTGTAATTTAGGTGCGGTCATATATGGGACACAGCTTTCACCCTTGGAAAAGCAGGTACACTATAGCTCTCAATCAGCGCGTCTGACTGGGCCAATTCATTCAGGCAGTTATATCAATGAAGGAGAGGTCAATTAACAACTTAGTGCTAAGTCATTAATGACCATGAAATGGGTGGTTAGTATCCGGGGTTTTCAGAGTGTCCTTCGCCTGTGACCTGCCCTGAACGCGTAAACAAATATTTTGCCAGCCTACTTAATCCTTTGGTGGAAGTCTTCACAATAAATATGCACGGCTAAGTTGCTATATATCCTCACAACTGTCTTCCAGACAGAATATTTTGTGGCGAATATATTCTCTTACTAGACATTTTACGATAAGGAAGCCATCGTGTTTATAGGACTGAATAATACACGGCATTTATAAAAACACTCAACAGTTTTTATTTTCTTAGTCGATTTTTAATATAATTAAGTTTTATTTGTTGCAAGAGGTTTTATAAAAAATAAAAAACAATCTTGTATTGTTACAATCTGTCCCATAGTAAAAACAATCTTTGTAGCATCATTTCGTTTTTCCAGTTTTGAGTCTGTTTTCTCCTATGTTCATAGAACAGTTCTTGTGAAGGATAACTCTAAAGCACAGTCAGAGTTAACCCTTTCTGCAGACGAACCCTTTTAGCATGACCTAAATGGGGTGTGGTGGGGTCAATGACTACTGTGAAAAGACATAGTGTATATTAAAATTACGGTAACTGCTTTAGATACCCAAGACAGCGTCGTTTTTTGGACTTGAAATTATTGGATGTACTTTATCCAACATTTTTAGAGATAAGATTTGTTGGATATAATTGTGGAACTACTGGTTTCCGAACGAGAGGTTTAAATTTGTGATGAATTTGACACTTGAAAACTCTTAATCCAGCAAATCCTTGCCGGTCATTACGTCACACCTCTAGTAAGAATTAGGTCATGTAATTTTATAAAAGTAACCTGATGCATTTTATTGGATATTTCAGAGTGTCCTTCGCTTGTGACCTGCCCTATATTCCCTGAACGCGTAAACAAATATTTTAAAACTAACTTTAGAAAAATTTAGATATGACGTTAGCTATGTCGTAATAGGCTCCACGTCAAAAGTTGCGTCATGACAGCTTCGTGTACTGCCCTTTTACTGAGCCAGGGACGCAGTTAACCTGTACTGATCGGGTCTAGAAATGTTTGCTGGCAATGGGGATCACCAGAACATAGTCGGCGAAAGTGGAACTGGAGATGACATTTTGGAGGTGCATAAAGATGCATCACTAGGTGTTAAAAATCGACTTTCTGCTTTCTTGCCCGAGGTAACAATTAACTGAAATTAAATTAAAGTGACGCCACTGCATAATCTCTTTCAAAGTTTTATCAAGCTTAGCAAATATTCCGGGTAATTAAATGTGTGAGCGTGCGTGTGTCTGGTGACAACAATAACCAACAGAATGACATCGCGATGCTGTTTTACAAAATTAATTTGTCATGTTTTAATTTTAAGAACTATTATTTCCAAATATATACGTATCAGTAAGTTGAAAAGTTAAAAGATTGGACTAGCAAGCAAGCTCATGGTTGTGAATAAAGCTTTATTTATGAACACTTCATTATCAAGACACTAACATTAACATCTTTCATCTGCATCAGAAGATGGATTCCTGGTTCTCTCACTTTTTGTCTCAGCCATTGTCTCTAAAACACTCGACTATGATTTACGACATTAGTACCATTTGTAGTGTGTATTTGCTCCTTCTCTGTTCATATCGACATGAGGGACAACCAACTATATCATTCAATGGCAAACATTTCTTTTGTCTGTAGTCGCAGCCCTTAATTATCAAATCATTTTTATTGTTCTCTTTTAAAGTTGCTACACTCTTGTTTAAACCAGTATTTCACCGATGGCGAAATTTTGGACCTGACTGCAAAAGAAACAGAGAAACAGTTGAAAGACTCGCCTAAGCCCTCTGATAAATCAGTCCAGGATCCCAAAGAAGATTTGCAGAATCAAAATGAAGGTCCAGGTGCGTGCCAGAGTTCAAAGGAATCTTTCCTATCACCTGATCAGGAATTTATTGTGTTTATTTACAGTTTGACCTTTGAACTTAGATGACAGTGCACATTTGGACAATAAGAGTCCTCCATTTTTATTACTGATGAATGATTTTAGGTGTCATATAGTTGCAAAGTGAAAACACATTTCCATTATTTAAGATAGAGCGTGTTAGTTGTTGGTTGGTTCTTACTTGTTACGCACAGGGTGTGGGATGTAATAACTTCTATAAGTTTCCAACCAGTAATTGCCAACCAGGCGTTTAATTAGGTGATTTGTATTGCTACCAGTATAGGATCTTATTACATGTAACATTATTTTTTGTTGCCAACTAGGTTTATTACGTGATTTGTATTGCTACCAGTATAGGATCTTATTATATCTAACATTATTTTTTGTTGCCAACTAGGTTTATTACGTGATTTGTAATTCTACCAGTTTAGGAACTTATTACATCTAACACTATTTTTTTTTGCCAATCAGGCGTTTAATTACGTGATTTCTAGTGCTACCAGTATAGGACTTTATTACATCTAGCATTATTTTTTTGCCAATCAGGCGTTTAATTACGTGATTTGTAGGGCTACTAGTATAGGGCCTTATTACATCTAACACTATTTTTTTTTGCCAACCAGGAATAAGTAGAATATAAATGGTTATCAGCTATCGGCAACATCACTTGCTTTAAGATCTTTCATTTTTCCACTCAGTTCTTGTCAACCAGGGACTCACTGAAAGTATGTAAGTGCCATTTGATTAGTAATGCCACACACTTTGAAATCTTTTGTTGAAACGGGCTCTTGCTAATGACAAAATGACGATAAATACACACTCAGACAATCACGCTCACACACACACACACACACACACCCCCCACATACACACATACATATAACCTTGTAGACACATGCATACTGACAACATAAGACCAACATTCATGCACACTCTTGTTCCTATAAATTCATTGACAAAATTTGTTTATGCTTACAACAACTTGCCTCTTTGAACGATTAACCGTACACATTATGTGAAATGTGCCAAATGCCATGACATTTTCTTCGTACAGCTTCCATTGAGAATTCGAGGGTGTGCGGTCCGATGCAGCAAAATGATCGTCTGCATATCATCATGCTTGGCTGTTCTGCACTGATATTGGGCCTTTCTGCTGTAGCCATGTTCTACCCAGACTGGTTCACCATATATTCGTCTACAGTCCCAAAGGTCAATTTAGTGCAGTAAAAATGCAGTCTTCTTGTGTGCGTGTTCTGAAGGTCGTTTCTCGTCTGTTCTTTTATTAAGGAGATCTCGGGGGTCCACTAACTGAGCAGACATCATTCTGCATAGTTCTATTTATGTTTATTATTTCCAAGTTCTGATGTGTTATCAAGAAATTAATCCTGATATGGTATAGCACTCACTAAAATATTTTGCTATTTTTATGTACCTCAGAAAACTGAATGAATCATTTAAAATTTGAACGCTTGCTAAATACTGTCAACATTTAAAATAAAAAAAGAAACAGTAACATTCCCAAACATCCTCACGCACTCTTCAAAATGAAAAAAATAATCCCACATATTTTTGCTTTGTGTCATTAGCATATGTGACATCCAATAATAATGGAGCAAGTTCCTATTTATAATATAAAAATCCTCATCATTCACACAAATACAGGATCTTTTACCTTTTACAGCAAAGGGTTTATTGTCAGTTTCTTTAAGAAATTATCAGCTCTCTCCTTGAGAGGATAGACCCTCCTACAGGACATCTCACCCAAGGAGTAAAGTCCTGTTGATTGCACATGAGTTTTCTCATTCTAGAGATTCCAGCCACTACTACCTCGAATCTTTATTATCGATAGAATTAAAGTACACATCTAGAACTAATTAATTTTCACAACTTTCTCACATTCTGTCAACACATAAGGCGGTCCACAGTTAAATAATTCTAGAAATTAGATAACCCCATAATGGGTCTGGGGTTAAAACGAGGCATGAAAATAATCTATTTTCACATGACTGCACATCAAAAGTAGGTGCCGACTTTTCCGACTTTAGCGGTTCAAACAACAATAGCAACACACACACACACACACACACACACACACACACACACACACACACACACACACACTCACACACACACACACACACACACACACACACACACACACACACACACACACACACACACACACACACACACACACACACCTATTCGCTGCTAAACACCCTCGATATACACACATTCACAATAAATCAAATCAAAATATTTTTTCTGTACTTCTATCTATCATAAACGTTTATTTTATAAATAAACTTTACCATATCATTCTGTATTATAACATTTACAAATACCATATATCATCATAACATTCTGAATAAAAATTGAAAATTTATTTTAAAAGACAGATGTCGGGGAAAATTCCCTTCATTCAACAGCCTAATTCAATTTCTTTAACAAGAAAGAATCAGAAGTCGACGAATGAACTATAACAATTGTAATTTGTATTCAGTCAGATAACCGCAGAGACAGTTCAACACTAAGACAGTTGACCGCGCGACAACTAAACGGACGTACTTTTAATCGCTTGATACTTCCACGCTCCTGACAGGTGACAGGCGACAGGTGACAGGTGACAGGTGACAGGTCCAATAGGCTAGCCGTTGATTACATGTATATCAACCGAGTCATAAATTCCGCATTTTGAATGAACGTGTTGTCCGTGCTGTCACTACATTTGGACAATCGGAAATATTTGTTTACTTACGTTCCTTTGCTCATCTTTCGCATTCTTAACATAATTTCCAGTTCCAGACAGTACATAGAAGTTTCTTATTTCGAATTTCTTGGATACAGTATAATAGAACGACAGTAGATTATGAAAGACCTCTTATTTTTTCTTTTCTATAAACATTTTAATAGACTTTTATCATGTTTTACCTGTGTACGTGATTTTATATACTTTTTTGCGACAAAACAGGTTTAACTGATGACGATTAACTGTCTTCGCGATTATATGTCATACCGTTTAAGTGGTTAGAGTTTAAGTGATTGCGATTAAATGTGGTGCGTTTAAGTGACGCGCGATTAAATGTCTATAAACCATAAAACACGCATCAAATTGTTATAGACCTTGTGACCTAACAATCGAATTCTTCCTAACAATATCTGCTAATTGTTCTCACTTCATGTAATTTGTAACACTCAAGATCCATTAGTCTCTCGACGAAAAAATTTAAATGTCGTCATTGATACAGATCGTAATGTTCTATCATTGTTGATGAACAGTAGTCTGTCTTCACTGACAGGTCGAAATTTTCCATCTTTGTTGATGTACAGTAGTCTGTCTTCACTGACACAGCTCGTAATGTTCCATCATTGTTGATGTACAGAAGTCTGTCTTCACTGACACAGGTCGAAATGTTCCATCATTGTTGATGTACAGTAGTCTGTCTTCACTGAAACAGGTCGTAATGTTCCATCATTGTTGATGTACAGTAGTCTGTCTTCACTGACACAGGTCGTAATGTTCCATCATTGTTGATGTATAGTATTCTGTCGTCACTGAAACAGGTCATCATTTCCATCAGTACTGATGTACAGTAGACTGTCGTCACTGAAACATGTCATCATTTCCATCATTATTGATGTACAGTAATCTACCTTTGACTAACTGCAGGTACTCCACACATACACATTCATTCTCAAAGGTCTGATGTTCATCCTCTTAGCGCCTTTCAACTATTTACATCATACAAGTGGACAAATACACATCTGTTCAAATGAAAAGTAAAGCTAAATAAGTTCAACATTTTATATAAACATCCTATGTTTCTATCACACATAACAGTAATTGTATAATTTGTTGAAATTTCCAATTCATGACAGACTGATGCTAATTTTCAAAATATGATATATTTTTTTCTTGTAGACTGATATTTAAATACTTCTTGCCTTATAATTGATCAGTGAGATGAAGGAAAAATAATTTCAAAATAAGCTTTCGTGTATTAATATTATATATTATATTTCTTGTAACAAACAATGTTACCCTTGCGGATATATAACGAGGACCGAACTTCTATCTACAGGTCGTTTGGTTTGAATGTAAACTACGCAATTTTCATAGTATGGCTTGTATTATTTTTTTATGTATGAATACCTAAATATATGTAAAGGAAATAATATATTTTTAATGATAAATATGAAAAAGGTGACAGAAGCAATTACATTTAAAGGCACTGTTTTCGTTAACAAGCATTATAAACTAAATAAAACTGAAAAGAGTATTTGCTTATAATAATTACTGCCTACTTGCTCATTATTTTTATAATTTTTAATTTGCTTTTCAAAGTTTAAAAACGTGTTCTCTCCCCCTCCCACCTATGCTGATATACCGAAACAAAGGGAAACACATTTTATTCTCAATGGAACTTGGACTGCTTATCTGTCTGGTAATCAACAGGTCTACAGTAGTCAGAAGCATCAATAAAAATGTATTGCCAGTCTAATGTGGTAGATATATAATAAGATTACTGAAATCTAAAATTAATTGTACATTTTTAATGATAATGATAATTATATAACATTCACTACAGAGCAACCGACCACACTGCATGTGCCTTGTAATAGGAGGCTGAAGGGTTTGCTGAAGGGTAAAAAACTAACAGATATTTAAAAATAATATTTCTACACTATACTGATATTCCCAGATCTGTAGCAAGTAATCCCTCTGATTTACAGTGAAATAGAAATAAACGATGATGCCTTTAGCGTTACCAAATAATTACATTACAATATTAATTCATAAAAACAAACCATGATTTAAGATACGTAACTCTCGACCACTTATCCGTTTGGAAATAAAAAGACGTTTAGAGAATATGATTTAACAGTTTGGTTTATTAATTATTTAAAAAATAATTAAAAATAGAATATTAATGGACTTAAAGCATTAATCTTACAAAAATTAAACAGTGTATGTATGTGTGTGTATGTGTGTGTGTGTGTGTGTGTGTATGTGTGTGTGTGTGTGTGTGTGTGTGTGTGCGTGTGTGTGTGTGTGTGTGTGTGTGTGTGTGTGTGTGTGTGTGTGTGTGTGTGTGTGTGTGTGTGTGTGTGTGTGTGTGTGTGTGTGTGTGAACTTTTATTTATTTGTAATCTGCAGCAAAATATCTTCTTGCTAAGAAGAACTAATTAATGTGTTTTTGATTTATCCTGAACCAAGCTCAAGCAGAGCATCTCTGTCTAATGTTATTCTCTTGTAATATTTGCAGGATAACATAACTATGCGCAGTGTACAGAGGTCGTCACTATGGCAGGTTTTACCGTGCTTTAAAAATAGCACAATATGCTATGAGGAGGGAGACATAACCCATGTTTCTGACAGATGGGTCTTAGGTAAGAGAATCTTAATAGATGTTAAAAAGACACTATTCACGTGTTCAGTAATGGGTAGGTATAACTTTACAGTTAAAAAGACAAGTTTAGATTTGTTAAAATAATACTATTCACGTGTTCAGTAATGGGTAGATATAACTTTACATTTAAAAAGACACTATTCAAATGTTCAGTAAAGGGTAGGTATAACTTTACAGTTAAAAAGACAAGTTTAGATTTGTTAAAATAACACTATATGGTGTTCGGTAAGTGTAACTTTACAATTGTTATTATAAAGTTACTAGATGGTAAAGTTAAAAGTTAAAAGATGGTAAAACGATAATATAGAAATTAAGTTAGCTGTTAGGTAAAAATAGTGTTGTTGAAAAGACTCTATTAAAAGGTTAGGTGTTAAGTCCGTGTAACTTTGTAGTTGTTCAAAAGACACAGATATTTTTTAGTTAAGATAACATTACAAGTGTTATATAAAAGACACCGTTCGTTACTTATGTTTAAGGTAAGATAGCTTTACAAGTGTTATACAAAAAGACATTGTTCGTTACTTATGTTTAAGGTAAGGTAGCCTTACAAGTGTAGTACAAAGACACTATAGTTGGGGGTTGGGTAGGTGTTCATTACAAGAACAAATTACCGACACTGTGGCTAGCTGGGTGTAGATAAGTGTGTGTTACTAGAAACAGAAAAAAATCTGTTGTTAGTGCGACAGGTTGCTTTATTCTACAACATGGTCTCTTAAAATTATGAGAACATTATCATCTCTACACGCCTAAATTAATACAACTCTCTCAGCTGTGGGTAACGGACTGAAAGAGTGGACTTTGTACTCACCCCAGAGTAATTCCCAGTATTGTAAATGAACACTACAGAATAACTCTGACCTAGCATGCGTCCAAACAGAATAGTGGGCACTCTGAAAAGATCTCCACTAGTCTTATCAATTATTAAGCCCCCCTCCACTATCTAAACTTTTAACCTAGTTATAACACGAGGTCGAGGGTGTTGATATCAAAGAAGCATAATTTATTAACAGTATAAACTAACTATACACTACATAGCAATTCAACATTGATCAAAATACAAATAATGATGTATATGACGAAGACATACAGAATGCACAAACAAACAAATATAATATAGTTGATTGTCTTGAATCACTGCAGACCTGAAAGGCTCTCTTATTAACTGTTTACAATAGTGTTTCTGAAAATTATCTCTAGATCATCCCATAGACACACATACAGCTACAGTTTCCTGTAACAAGGTTACTTCAATCAGTGGTACCATACCAACAAATATTTGCTCATCAGAGAGATAAGGGAGTGGCAGTTGTTTACAAATATGTTCACACGACCTTCTAGCCGATACTGTTCACTGGCTGTAGGTGATGTCAGAGGCGAGGCAGAAACTGCTAACAACAATTTTCCTCATTCAATGATATCTATCTGGGTTATAGCTATATACATTTTCTGCACTAGGACTTGAAAGGAAAGTCCTCTACAACATGTGCTAAACAACCAACAACAATGCTCTGCACTAGAACTTGAAAGAAATGTCTTTTACAATTTGTGCTATATGCTAAACAACCAACAACAATTTTCCTCATTCAATGATATCTATCTGGGTTATTATAGGTTTAAACCAATTTCACAATTAACACGGATATTTGCCAACACTTTCGTCTGAGAAACATGAGGACACCATATATCGACCACACGATACTGTCTGCAGTCCCGATATCTTTCTAGAAATAGAAAGATACTAACATTATTTGGTTGTTAGATACATGTCCTTGACTAGAAATATAAAGACATTAATGTTATCTGGTTGTTAGATAAATGTCCTTGACTAGAAATATAAAGACATTAATGTTATCTGGTTGTTAGATAAATGTCCATGACCAGAAATAGAAAAACATTAATGTTATCTGGTTGTTAGATAAATGTCCATGACCAGAAATAGAGAAACACTAATGTTATCTGGTTGTTAGATAAATGTCCATGACCAGAAATAGAAAACCACTGTTATCTGGTTGTTAGATGCATGTATGTTGGTACCCCGCATAATGGACGACACGAAATGCACAACAATTTGAGGTCAATCACTTCAGTGGATCGTCGCATCCAGACGACAGGGTCCTCACATATAATGACAAACAGAATGGATAAATAAATAAACAAATGGACGGTCAGACAAACGGACAGATGCGATGACAGACGCGATGATTACGATTAAATGAATTTTACAGAAAATGGAGATGATAAGAATCGACACAGGACAGATGAAAATTAATAAAATACTTATATAAAAGAACATTAAACAAACAAAAGAAAATAAACAGAATCAACCAATTACAAAATAGACCTAGCACAATGCTCGTAATATCTATCAGAGAAAAGTTAGCCTTACCTAACTATCTCCCCCTGATCAAGTTCGTTTAGTTTACTGCTCTGTTCTCCAAAGATTTGCACACAGTTCTCGACATCAAAAGTGTTGTACAAAGTTCTCGACATCAAAAGTGTTGTACAAAGTTCTCGACATCAAAAGTGTTGTACAAAGTTCTCGACATCAAAAGTGTTGTACAAAGTTCTCGACATTAAAAGTGTTGTACAAAGTTCTCGACATTAAAAGTGTTGTACAAAGTTCTCGACATCAAAAGTGTTGTACAAAGTTCTCGACATCAAAAGTGTTGCACACAGTTCTTGACATCAAAAGTGTTGTACAAAGTTCCCAACATTTCCTATATAGTTATAGACCATTCTCACACTCCTGGACAATGTACTACTTTTACTTAACTTAGTCACAAAAGTGGAGTTTAACTGTCACTGGTAGAGTCTATGTAGACCTTATTTTCCAAGCGATGAAAAATATGGCTTCTCATGAACCAATGTCTGGTACACTTCAGCAAACAAACTGTTGCCAATAATAGAAGAGTGTCCAAGCTCTCATTCACAGGTAGGATTAACAACACTTATGATTTCCTTCCGTTCAGTCAACTTGCGTAAGCTAAGGGATCACCTCCCTCCCTCTTTCATTCAGTACCCCTTTACGTTCTTACTATGCTTGTTTACTTTTTAATGGATTGGCTGGACTTCCGCTTGACCGGTGCTCACAACATAACTATCTTACTTCTCTTGACCCAGAAAAAACAAATGTCCTGTCTTACTGATGATGTAATAGATGCGTCATGTGTCTGTACAAGCCCTTGTTAAACTGACTTTTGCATCTACATTTAGATTTTGTTTTATACTTATTTCTTATTCTAAATTTTTATTCCTTTCTATATTTATTTTTTAATATTTATCGATGGGATCCCGGCAAGATTTATAAAATATCCTGACAATGTACATGAAAATAGAAATAGAAAAACACTATGGCAGGTTGGGTGAAAAATGGTACTTGGCTATAAATAGAAAGACTACGGCTAGTTTGATGAAAAATAAATATATATCACAAGAAATACAGCACAACACATTTTCTAGCAGTATATATTTTACTTCACAATTTTGTTTTCGTTTAATATATTGTTTGTTTCTTTTGTGTTGTTAGCTGTTACATGTTACGTTTGGTATTTATTTAATTCCTAATAGAAAGTGAGAAAGAAAGAAATAACGAACAAGAGATAGAGAGAAGAGACAGAGAAGAAAGAAAAGGAATATGTGTACCAAGATGCATCATCTACATCTTCTGCTTCTCTGATTTCTTCTTTTTATTAATATTAATTCTTGCTCACATTTTATATGTACAGGAATGTGGGTGCTTTCAGAGCAAGTTCTCTCCCTCATGGGCATCTTGATGACAGTTATTAACATATTGCTGCAAATACTAAATATGGTCTCACCTATTCGTCAAATGATCCTTAAGAACAGCTGCATCATCCTTTTCCTCTTGACTGGTTAGTGCTTTAAAAAAATTGTTTCCCGAGTTTCTTAATATCAGCAGTAAAAATTGGTCAGATTTCTGTTCTAAAATAAATTATTTTAGTTTATTAATAGTCACACAAATATATTTTGTTTTGCATTGTTTGACGACTATTTAAAACATAGTCAAAGTAGAGAAAGTACAAATGCTAGTTACTTATTTTTATCTTCTTCGTGGTTTGAACAATGATGACTTAATATTGAATTTATATGCGCTTACTTTTATCAATGTCTACTATTCAATGTACACTAATCAACTTTTGTAAAATGAATAAATGAATTGTGTTAGAAAACGATTTTTTAAAAATTTAATTTATTTTTTTTTAAATTTAAAAACCTATTTTGGAAAGAAATATTAACAAAAATTGACTAATAATTACAAAAATGTAATCGATTTAGTTATAAGATCAGATTTTAAAAAATCGAGTTAGCACAAAACCCCAACCTGATTAAAAAATCAACGGATGTCATTTTCAAATTTAGTAATGCAAAATTTTTCAAAACCAATTGAGAAGATGTAGACAATATCACAGAAAAAGGGGGTAATCAGGAAAATTTATTTTTTATTTACCTACATGCCTCCCTTTACTGGTTGCATAATGTGTCACCTGATTGTCTGCTGAGAGAAAGTGGTGTATATATACATTGCCAGTGTGTTTGAGAGCATGCATGCTTATTTTGTATTTTCAGCACTTTAATTTGATTTGTTTGTTTATTTATTTATGTTAGTGATAGTTAATTAAATTAGCAATAGGTAGATAATATATTTAAACTTTAAATGTTTATTAAATAGAATTCTACTTAGAGACTATATTAGCAAATGCTCTTCTAGTGCTGAATGTGCCTAGGACAAAAGAATAGAGTCAGAGGTAGTTGAAATTTTCGTGCTAAGGTTTTTAGAAAACTTAGCTTATATAAAAGATCCTGTTGACATTTTCCTTTAGTGTGTGACAGTGTGGCTTGACTACAAAGTGTATAGAAAACCTAATTATTCTTTTTCTACACATCGGGACATGCAGGGGTTTTATTCTGAATTTCTCATAATTAAATTTACCCTCAAGTGTCTCCAATTCAGTGGATATTGTACCTGTACCAAGTCTTCGATAGAGTTGGTGTCATTAAATGATGTGCCTACAAAGGACACTCATCATACATTCAACCATGAATTTATTTCTTCACCACTTTTCAGTGGGAAGGTGCCCTTGGCTTTAAGATGCTGCGGTCTTCACTGAGTATCTGAAATTTGCATTTTTCAGTGCAATTTCACTGTGTGTCATGTGCCATAGTTTTTCTTCATGGATTCACGGACCCATTCATCGATATGGCCATGACTGCATTCCTCTATTAACTTGTCATGCTAGCATGCTGGCGAGTTCATCCATGAAGCAGAGTTGTGCCACCATGTTGGCAACCATTTGACTTTATGTTCTGGTGAGCAGATCCATTCTTCAGTGGCTGGGTCATCGGGTGTGCATCATGTGAATGTGTTCTTTTTTAGCCAGTGTGTTGGCACCTGTGTACCTGTGTTATTTTCTTCCCTCTTCATGCAGATGTGTGTTCCTGCAAGAGCGTTTCATCTTTTGAGCTTCAACATTAGTAAGTAGGAAAGTAGTTAATTTAGTGGTGCATTCACATAGGTAGGTAGCTTAGTTGTAGTCTATTAATATTATGAATATTCTTTGAAAACATTCTGGTTAGAACTGATGATTGGGTTTTCACCTTGAACTTTTCTTAACAAATATTTAAATTAGTGGATAATTAATTAATGATAATTTGTGGGTTTCACCACTAGACATATTATTAATTTTGTCACTTTTTATTTTATTTTATTTATCATATTAATTGCTCTTTTTTGTTCCTATCCCATGAATGTTGAGTGGATGTTTCTGATTGGACAACTAACACTTTACAAGAGTAGCCCCATTTTTTATTAGAATAAATTTCTTCTTTTAACTTTTTTTTCAAGATTTGGGCTTTTCTCTCTTTATTGTGGAAGTGTATTGGTGCAGTTGTTTGTTTGTTCATTCTGTTAGTCCGTCACACTACATTCTCATTGCTACTCACACATTCATGCTGACTTTCACATTTACCCCAAATGCAGAATAAAGATTTTTCCCACAAGAACAACATTGGTATCTGTATGTGAGAATGATTAATTATTTTACATCTTGGTCATTCGGTGTGATCTCTGCAAATCGCGGCAACTGATCTTACCCCCCACCCACCCATCGAGGAGGAGAGAGAGGCCAGCGAAAATCAGCATACTACTACCATCAATACACAACCCCGCGACAGACAACTTACAAAAAATTGTTTTTGTGATGTAGTGAAATTATTACTGACCCCAAATGAAGACAAACTAGTTGAGAGAGAGAGAGAGAGAGAGAGAGAGAGAGAGAGAGAGAGAGAGAATGATGATTTCAAAATCTTTTATTTAATTTTTTATTGTTATTTTCTTATCGAACAGCTCTTGTCTTCTTTGTTGCCGGGTTATTAACACCTTCTTGGTTGGGTCCACTTCTTTGGAAAAATGGATCCTCATTGCATGTGGAGCCTTTGCGATGTGGTATTCTGTTGCTGAATAGCTTGCTGTGTGGAGTTTGTGGAGTCATTGTCCATGTCCATTGTTCGTGCGGGCCAGGTCTGTTGTCTTTCAACAAGAATTTTATTTACCACCTAGCTGCAGGCAGGGCGGCTCATCCAGTCTTTGGCTCTGAACACAATGAAATCGACAAGACCAGCTGGAGCTTTTACCAAAAATTGAACCGATCCCAAAACAACGACACTGAAAAGGATAAGCCTAAAAATTACGCCTCCTTGGGTGAAATGCTGACTAAACTTTCACCGGAATTTTTTGAGTGTAATATATATTTTATATATACTCTCTGTGTTTGTGTGATATAAATGTTTGCATACACATGCATGTAAATAAGGATTTAGATGTGTGTTTATTATGAATATTATGATTGATATTTATTGTTCTATGGATTCTCTCTCATCCAATTAAAACACGTATATCACAGCCCTGAAAATGAAAAAAAAGTCCCACTAGCCTTTGGCTAGTAACTTAAAAATTTTACTAGCCAAACTAAAAATTTTACTAGCCAAACTAAAATGTTTCCTAGCCAATTTAATTTTTTTCTAGACAATCAAAATAGCCTAACATAAAAAAAAATACTGTTTTGTTCAGGTAATCTGGGTGGTCATGTGGTTATTAGCTATAGTATCGTGTCAATTTTATTAATAAAAGTAGTAGCTAGATATTATTAAGATAATTTGGGGGGGGGGGAGTTTGAGAGAGAGAGAGAAAGAGAGCGAATGATGTCAGTGTTATACAAATCAATGTGTGATTTCATCTATGATATTTCAGTTTGAATTTTTTTTAATTTTCTGAAGGTCTTTTACAACGAAAGCTCAATTTCGTGTTGTTTTACAGTGATGTTTTTATTTTTACTTTCAACTTAATCTGATAAAGTTATCAATAATCAATCATCATCATCATCATCATCATCATCTGCTGGGATCAAAACATCCGGCCACTCAGTGTATTGTAACTTTCTAGGCCTGCCAGATGAATTTGTCCACTTGGCAGCAGAACTCTCAGGCTGGAAGTGTACAGAGATAAGAAATGACGCCATTATTAAACACTTAACACGTGTAGATTTTGGACACACACACATACACCGCCGTGTACGTGTGACACCTTGATTGACGGAGTGAATACGCATGAGAAGATAGAGGCAGATTCTATCAGTTGTGTACCTTTAAAGGTGTGTTGAAACTTCTAGCAACACATTGACTGATTTTACTGATGGGACCAATACACCTGAGAAGATAGGGACGAATTCTATCAGTTGTGTACCGTTAAAGGGCAGTGACACGTTGACTAAGTCTACTGACCGAAGTTTAAGAGAGAGTCAATACGAAGACTGATATCGGTAGATCTCGATCTCCGGTAAATGACGTGAGTCATGACGTAATTTTGAAACAAGATTATTGCGTTATGCGAGGTTTCGAGTGCTAACACATTGACAGCCAGGGAAACAGAAGTATTTGATCCAGATGACAGCATAGGTAGCAATACAGACGGAGACAATGTGCCTATGATAAATTCATTTACTTCAGATGACATGACAGTTGTCAGAACTGAGACAGAATTCTTTTCCAAACGTGACATGGAAGAAGATAAGAGTCAAAAACTGTACAGGGACGAAATCTAGTATTTCTGTTGTACTTGCTAGAGACGGTCGATGACAATGCAGGTATACTGGTGAGTATGCACGATGCTGTTGTCAGAGACAGGGCAGAACTGCTGTCTGCAGATAAATCACTTAAAGGACTTAGTGACGTAGACAGAAGCCACGGTACATGGACTACCCTTATTGACTCACATGTTGAGATAAAGGAATGTCATGAGTACGTACCAAAAACAATAGAGAGAAGAAGAAAGGAAGGAAAATTTACAAACCCATAGTTGTTCACAAAAAAGTTCATTTTAGCGCACTCGCAGTTGGCGACTAAAGTTTTTTTTTTAGTCGCCAATTATTTTTTTCACTAGCCATGGCGACTAAATTAGTCGCCATTTTCAGGCCTGTATCACAATGATATACAACATGCATTCTTGTTATAAAGAAAACAAAATGTCTAAGTCAGTGGAAGAGAAAATGAAATTATCAAATGATAACAATTTATACATTTGAAGTAATCCCTGCATCATAAAAAATACAGGAATTTATCGAATGAATCAGTCATCTAAGAGTCAATATTAGAGTTCTAGAGATACTTGGTTCGTCACAAACCAATTTAATAACAAAATACAAGAAAAAAATAAAATTTTACTGTATGCCTTACACTGTTTAACATAACCCTACTTCTTCTATTTTGTGTGCACTGAGGTTTAATTTAATCTAACTACAACACTCACGAATTTTAGGCACCCTCAAAATAATAAGTTGAATGTCATAAATATATCTGATTACATGAAGATGACCTCCGCCTCCCCAAATGTCATTCAATGGATCAATTGCGTGTAGATCCCGTATCACTCGCTGCTTATAGTTCAGGAAGTGTGGACAGTATATCAGTTCATATGATCAGGTACACACCGCTGTCATTCGTCATTCTTGTCCATCATTATTTCTAAGATGCCTGAGTATGAGTCTCCCTCCCAGCTTTTGACATTACCGCCTGGTGTCAAATAAGCTCATGGTATGACCCTACCCCTCAAAATGACCACTATTGCATGGTTCAATCCCATGAAGAAAGGATGGTTTCCCGTACAGCTTTCTTCACATGCGACAGGTTGATGTTGAGCTCCACCGTCCAGTGAAGTGTTACCTACCCGCTACTGCCCCTTACCAGAAATCGCCCCATTGCAGTCTTCTTGTCTGGCATAGCAAAAGAACAAAAACTGGCACTGCACGCCGCATTTCTGGTTTGATTTGTAAAGTAGATCTCGCTATTCATCATTTATTTGTATAGCAATTTTAACTATTCCTCATGTATTTATAAGACGTCACTATTCCTTATTTTTTTGTAAAGCAGCTCTCACTATTCCTGGTTTATTTGTAAGGCAGTTCTCACTATTCCTTATTTTTTTGTAAAGCAGCTCTCACTATTCCTGGTTTATTTGTAAGGCAGTTCTCACTATTCCTGGTTTATTTGTAAAGCAGTTCTCACTATTCCTGGTTTATTTGTAAGGCAATTCTCACTATTCATGGTTTATTTGTAAGACAGTTTTCACTATTCGTGGTTTATTTGTAAGACAGTTTTCACTATTCATGGTTTATTTGTAAGACAGTTTTCACTATTCATGGTTTATTTGTAAGACAGCTCTCACTATTCCTGGTTTATTAGTAAGACAGTTTTCACTATTCATGGTTTATTTGTAAGACAGTATTCACTGTTCATGGTTTATTTGTAAGACAGTATTCACTGTTCCTGGTTTATTTGTAAGGCAGTTCTCACCGTTCCCGACTAAACTCTGCGGTATTATTTTTGTTACTGCTCGTGACTAATTTGTGTGAATTTTGTCACAGACTTCACTAATTTGTTTTGAATAATTTGTGTTTATGTCACAGACTTTATTAATTTATTTGACACTTATTCGATTCTGCATCTGACTGCTTTGAGTGGACAGTAATATTGATTACTTCTTATGACTTGTATAGTAACTGCTACCACTCCTGATTCTATGTGACGTTTATGACCTCTTGAGTATATTCTATGTAATGTTTATGACCGTTCATGTGTATTCTGTGGCGTTTATGACCTTTCAAAATATTCTTTGACGTTTATGACCTCTCGAGTCTATTCTGTGTGACGTGTATAACCTATCATGTCTATTCTGTGTGACGTTTATGACATCTCATGTCATTTCTATGTGGCGTTTATGAACGCTCATATGTATTCTCTGTGACGTTTAATGTGTCTATTTGGGACGTTTAACCTCTCATGTCTATTGTATGTGACGTTTATGACCACTCGTGTCTATTATGCATGACGTTTATGACATATCATGTATACTGTATGTGACGTTTATGTCCTCATGTCTATTCTAAATGACGTTTATGTCTTCTCATGTCTATTCCTTGTGACGTTTATGACCTCTCATGCCTATTCTAGGGTGACATTTTTGACTTCTCATGTTCATTCTGTGTGACTTTTATCAACTCTCCTGTCTATTCTTGTGACGTGATCCAAAAGTCTAACTCTATTGCAAATCTGTTGCAGTGGAAAAGGTGCTGGCTGTGCTTTTTGAGGGTATGGTGCTGGGTAAAATTAAACCAAGGAAAATCTTGGAACGTTGTTATTTCGTGGATCCAATAGACTTGAGCCTTTATTATACAGGGTCACGCAAAAAGAATAAGGATACACGCTGTAAGTAGTATACATTTTTCGTTATACAGTAAATACGACTTTCTTAGGTACAGATCACTTTAAGAATAGAGATACCAGTAAAAGGCATTAAGATATTCCTGTATACAGCAAACACAACCTTGTAATCAGGGTCATGCTATAAAGATACAAGCATTAAGTATTATAGATATTACTACATACAGCAAACATTACTATGTATAGAGGGTTGCTTTACCAGCAAAAAGTCTTATAGATATTCCTGTATACAGCAAACATTACATATATATATATATATAATATACAGAGAGAGAGAGAGAGAGAGAGAGAGAGAGAGAGAGAGAGAGAGAGAGAGAGAGAGAGAGAGAGAGAGGTTGCTTTACCAGCAAAATGTCTTATACATATTCCTCTTTACAGCAAACACGCAAACACTATGTATAGTGTATAGAGGGTTGCTTTACAGCAAAATGTCTTATAAATGTTACTATATACAGCAAATATTACTATGTATAGAGGGTTGCTTTGCCTGCAAAAAGTCTTATAGATATTCCTGTATACAGCAAACACTATGTATAGAGGGTTGCTTTGCCAGCAAAAAGTCTTATAGTTATTCCTACAAGCAACAAATATTACTATGTATAGAGGGTTGCTTTACCAGCAAAAAGTCTTATAGTTATTCCTACATACAACAAACATTACTATGTATAGAAGGTTGCTTTACCAGGAAAAAGTCTTATAGATATTCCTGTATACAACAAACATTACCTTGAGTATAGGGTCACACTATAAGAATCGTGATACAATCAGAAAATGGTAGGCAGATATTTCCAGACTTCAGCCACACCACATTCAAAGTGATTAGAAAATAAAACTATTCCAACATGTAAACACTGATCTCAGCCCATTGGCTGGTCTCGTGTTTTGTAAATCTTAACCATTGGATAATAAAAACTACTCATCCAGATAAGGCCGGATTAGATTACATCAGCAAGTCTCTAGCGCATTCTCTTCATAGTTGTTATTTTAAATCTGGTACTTACAAAACACACAGTATCCAAAGTTCATGTCACGCTGACATTAAACAAGTAATATAATATTTAATTTAAAAATGTGAGAAACAACTCTGCTTTGTCACAACTTCTTATTATACTGTCCACTATACAATGCAGAAAGAAAACAATCATTGACACTACAAATCAATTCTATCGGTCAGGTCTGCTTACATTAATTTCATCACAAAGGACTGATAAAAGCAAAGTGAATCAAACAGACCTGCTAAATAGCAGATTCATCTGTTGAAAGCAATTCCAATGGACATGGCTACTAGAACTATTTTTATCGGACCAGTACTCCCTTCTATCAGGCAAACAGTCTGGCAGCAGTTTCATCAAAGCCAGCTAGGTAGCAATTCCATCAAAACTGTCAGCTAATAACAATTCAGACAAGCCAACTAGGTAGCAATTCCATCAAAAACTGTCAGCTAATAACAATTCAGACAAGCCAACTAGGTAGCAATTCCATAGGGCAAGCCAGATAGTAGCTATTCCATATAACAAGCCAGCTAGGTAGCAAATCCACTATACAAGATAACTAATAACAATTCCATCAGACAAGCTAGTTGGTAGCAATTCCAACGGAAAAAAACAAGCTAGTAGCAATTCCAACAGAGAGGTCTGCTAAAGGCAATAGGACAGGCCAGTTAAAGGCAAGTTATTTGACACGCCTGCTAAAAGCGAGTTCATCTGATAGGCCTGCAAAAAAGCAATTCCATCAGATCAAACAGGCTTGTTAAAGTAATTCCACCGCCAAATCTGTTAACAGCATTTCCATCAGACTAATGTAATTCTAATGGACAGACTTTCTAAAGTAATTATATCGGACAGGTCTGCTAAAGTAATTCTATAGGACAGTTCTGCTAAAGTAAGTATATAGAACAGCTCTGCTCAATTAATTCTATAGGACATGTCTGATAAAGTAATTCTATCGGACAGGTCTGCTAAAGTAATTCCGTTGGACATGCTTGCTAAATTTATTCTATCGGACAGGCCTGCTAAAATAACTTCGTTTGACATGACCTTACAAGTAACTCCGTCGGAAAGGCTTGCTAAATTAATTCCGTCGGACAGTCCTGCTAAAGTAATTCCGTCGGACATACTTGCTAAAATATATACTCTCGTATATAGCTTCGTAATTGATTATAATTGTTAAAAGATCGTAATATTTGCATTTATTCTTTATCTGTGTTATGTCTTTTTAAATGAGGGTTTGTTTTCATTGTAGTTCCAATTACAACGGTGATGGAAGTGCGTGAGGGAGAGAAAGATTTTTCTTCGATTTTGGTAAAATATGAGGTAAGCATATTTATTTATTACGACAATTAATTTGTGTCATTTACTTTGGCTAGAGGGAAATAACATATATGAAATGAAATAACAGAACTTCGACTGAGCAGTGTACCGTTCATGCTGACTGCCAGATAATGGTTATAGAGTGAGCCAGCACAATTGTAAAGCTAATACTCTATCTCTGCAAACCGAACATCGAGATCTTTAGCAAGTTACGTCATAAAGAATTTATTTTTTTCTTTCTTTCTTTCATTCATTCTTTCTTTCTTTCTTTCTTTCTTTCTTTCTTTCTTTCTTTCTTTCTTTCTTTCTTTCTTTCTTTCTTTTTGCACTAAACTTTGAAGCGTTTTTCTCTATCGTGCAGTTATGAGGAGTAATATGAGAGCTTGCTTGCTTCTTTAAATAATTACATGTTCCATTCATCAAATTTAATTATCTTGTCTGAAAATGGTTGTGAGATATTACTCATAGGTGCACTGTTTATTAAAATATGTCACCTTTATTAATTTATTATTTTACCTGAACAGTTGATAAGCCATTCAACTGAAAGTGGAAATCCTTTCTTAAATAAAAATTAGTTATCAAAACCTAGTTCATGGAATATATTCAAAAAGTGTCCTTAATTTTCAAACGGATAGCACGATTTAAAGCTAAAGACCAAAATGAAAAGGACCAAATCAGTCACACGTATTTTATAAATAAAAATATTAAATAGATAAATAAATAATGATATGTGTCTCAAAATGTTTTACAAAGCTGAAGTTATATGAAATATTGTTATTTTAACGTTAAAAATCGAACGTTAATAAAAGCCCTCGGTTTTGCACGTGATCACTACAATATGGACACGTGACGCTGAAAAGGTCTATATTTAAGTCGTTTGTCTCAACAGAACATAACTGGTTAAATCTGGTTCAAACAAGAAGAATGGTTCTTTTGAATTTATGGTAATCTTTATTTCCGATTGATATTCATCAATTGTATTAAAGTGTGTTATTAATGAAGATATTTATTTAATTATATTACCTAATTAATGAAAATATTTATTTATTCAATTGTATCTTTGAAGAACAGCATCATTACCTTCCAATGAATGTCGTGAGCTTTGATATCTGTAGAACAGAAAGCATTCCATTATTGCATCACACGTTTAATGGCTTATTTCTCGAGCACTTTAACTTGGGAGAATCTTATAGGCGATGTTTTGCTTGATCACTTGTCACACTTTCAAGTATCTACCTTATCCTTTTCTATGTCATCACATTTCCATGTTCTATTGCTAAAATCGAAAATCCCGCAGAAACTCACTCTTTCAGTCGCTTTTATTAAAATTTCTATTGAAATTATGGCTTTGAAATGTGCCTGAATGTGATGCCAGCATACCTATCAGAATGCAATATCATGTGACTTGTAATATACTGATTTCCATATTTAAAAGTCGAACTCTAAAATATTTGTAAGTGGTCATCTGGGTTAGCATTGTTCCATTCGTGAAATATACATGGATTAATCATAATTTGGACACTTTTCATAATGCCGATTGGTGTTTATAGTTAAAAATGCAATACAAACTGAAAAAGACATAAATATTGCTTTCGCTGTCTAAATATATTCACTTTGTGCTCCCTATGGAATTAAATCGTACGATGAAAATGCTCTTTAGTGACCACATAATATAACGTACAACTGTACATGCTTATCGACAACTTATGCATATATGAACGAAATACATTTACTACTAGCTGGAAAAAAGTTATAGGAAATTACAACGTCAAAATTTACAACTCAGAATCTTCTCAATGTGACCTGGTCGGGGATTTATGCATTTGTCTACGTTAATGAAAGCAGTTGAGGAGTGATTTTAGAAATACCTTTTCCAAGGCTTTAACTTTCGACTCTTGTACCCTTTATTCATTTTGATTGGTCATTTTCGTTCGTCAGACACTTCATCATTTGTCAGTCATGACGTATGCATTGGTAGAATCTCTACCGTCAATCAGTATCACTCCTTCACTGTTGATCAGTCAAGTTCGCCTGATCCTTAACTAATGCCCTGGGATGAGTTTACTGAAAGTTTGAAAGGCGTAGATCTACTGAGACCTGAGTGAGACGTGGTTGGTTCTTTTAGCACAGATAATCATGGTAATTCTTATGACTTATTTCTCACTTATTTTAGGGATAAATAAACCGTACATTAGTATTGCTCATAACGTGCAGAGTGCAATTTATTACTTCATACATAAGTTAGCTATACAAACACTAAATAACAAGAAAGATATACACCCAAGCTATGAATATTAAAATTCATATGATAGAAAAAATGAAATATAAAGGCAAGTGGTTGATTATTGTCACACATAACATCATAAGGGAGTGATTTTTACAGGACATATTGAAGCATGGGGCGCAGACACTAAGACACTTGGTTGTGTCTGGTGCCAGTTTCAGACCCATTTTTGTGTCCTGTCTTAAAGCTGTGTGATTGTCTGTGTATTTTCAATTTTTCTTTGTGTTTGTGTGCGTTTGCATGCATGTATGAAGTTTATGGTTGAAACATCTGCGAATTAACTTGTACACCAGCATTACGTAATGATTCTTCCATGTTGCTAGAGTAATGTAGGATTTTGTTTGTGTTTATGTACTCAGGTTCCAGTAGATTACACTTGTGTAAAGAAAGTTTTGTGATGCCAGCGCCACCTAGTTAATGTTTACGATTAGTGTTAATTAATCACCAATAACACATCCGTGCACACATACATAAATATATACACATACACACAACCACATGTACACACGCATAATCACATTAATTTGCCACTTAACAGTAAATATATGCAAGCGAGTATAGTACTGGAGTTGTTAATAATTTATTCATTTCAGAAAAGTCTTTGTTTTGGGGTGGTGTTCATGGGCAACCCCGACGTCCTGTATCTGAAGGCCGACACTAAGGAGGATCGTGACAAATGGGTTCACGGCCTTCGCTATGCAAAGATAAAGGAGGCAGTTTTTAAAGAAATTATGGACGTGCCTGACAAGTATCCTTTGGCATTGAGACGCTTTTGTTTGTGTGAGCAACTAATTAAGTGTGCATAAATTATTTTATTATCTTGCTTTCGAAAATAATTTCTTCTTATTTATTTTTAAATTTAAATAAAATCATGAGAAATAATCAAGTACGGGCAATGAAAATAGCACGTTTTATTATTTTTATGATGTTCTTAATATTATAATAATATTTCTGAGTCTAGAATTGATTAGAATAAGCACAAAATAAGGTTGTTTTATTAATGTTTACACGTCTACGCTACTACCTAACTAACAGTAATATAGTGTGATAGTGTAACTGGGTAATATACACTATTGGTATAGTTCAGTGATGCAGGTTTATCAGTGTGATCACGTCTGGACTAATGTCTGAATTTCAATAATACAATAAAACGCAATTTGGCATTCAGTATTGATATAAGCCAAAGAAACATTTGTCAGTGTGCATTTTTATGAATGTGATCAAATGACGTGTACTATATCATTAAAAACATTTTTAGTGACACAAAATAATTAGAGTAATGTGGCAATCTGCATTTTTAATAAAAGTACTAGCACTATTTTCAGTGGTGTAATTTTCTTTATGTCATATGGTTCCTAATTCATTAAATCTAATTAATACATTTTCTCCAGCGTGTAGTATTGATATCACAGTTATGGCAAAGAACGAGTGGCAAATAAATTTGCTTTTCCATATTTCCCGACTTGATTGTTATATAAATTGTTGAATCTCGAAGTGGCCCGATATTGTGGCACTGCTTATGCTGCTATTTTTAAGTGTCAGAGTTGGATGTAAACAACTCCAACTGAAGGAGTATTTTTTCTGACTAATAGTCTCACACTGTTCATAACAACCTCAACCAATGGAGATTGACCGAAAGTTTCTTTGGTGAAGAAGTATTCTATTCTAATCACTTTGAATTTGAACATAACACGAGTCAAGTCATAATGGCGATCGTTGGTTTATGGTAAATGAACTGACTGATAAAGTAGGAATTGACTTTGAATATTTCATACATGTTTGTTATCGATCTATGAATTGAATTAAAGAATACTTTATGTAACTGAACTATTTCTAAGTTCACTAATTTGATAACAGAGTAAGGAGGAAGGCCCCACAGGAACTCTACAGAAAGTGAGAACATCAAGACGATGAAAAGTTTTCACGCAAAAGGAAAAGAAGTCAACGTAAAGAAGAAGAACTAATTTGATTACGTTGTAATTTATATTTGTGAATTTTGATCAATGCTCTGTTTCTTATGGTGAGAGTGTAACAGGCTAATGAAATTGTTGCAGGAATTTATAAGTTGAGAATGTTTGTGAGATAGAAAGGAGTTTAGAGATGAAATATGCCTGAAATTTGGTGTTGCCTTTATTTGACTTTTGTAGAACAGAAAAACTTTTCCTTTTGCCGTATCATGCTACAGTGACTACTGTACTTTACTTGGTTACATTGTGTGTGCATCCAGCATTGTCATCAACTTATCAGTAAAACGTTTTGCTGTAAGTGGATTCCTTTGAATTCCATTTGAGAGCCAATACAGTGGAAATGGTGGCTTGAGTTTGGTCTCGAGAATTCACGAAGATTGTTTTGAATGTTCCTCATGGTGTGTTGATACAACGCACGCAAAAATTCGAGACCACGCCTCCTGATGTGAATGCTAGTGCACGTGAAATTCAGGACGATTCACTATGGTGTGCTTTGTGAGCTCTTCAAAGATTCTAGAAAAGATGTGTAACGTGCCTGGAAGGGAATCATGGGGCCGTCACTTAAAGAAAGAGTGTGACTTGTTGCAAACTGCATGGTGAACATGCGCTGGCGACAGCCGCCATCTTTGAAAAGGTTATGTGCATCAACTTTAATTATTTCTCTGAAATTCTGCTCTCGTTTCTGTGACTATGTCCATGAAATTGATTATATATTTTTAACTGACTGCTGATGTCTATGCTAGGATAAACTGAACGATTATCCTGTGTTAATTTAACATTGTTGTGAAGTGATGTAAATGTCAATGCTCTTTAATTATATTCATATTATGTTATATATTTGATTGTTGAATTAATAAATTTATTGTTATATTTATTGACCTTATACATATTAATAACCATATGTTTAAAAGGTAGTGGGTGGATGGGAGCTCACTACATATAGATTATCTTTAATGTTGAGGAAGAGAGAAAACACATAAACTTTGGCAGCGTATAGCGCATACATAAATCTATTATTAATTGTTTTAGAACACGACAATGACGTAGTTTTATTAATGGAATCAAAATAATCTAGACATTAATAGTATCACCGTGCAATCTACAGCAATTATTTAGTAAACTTCGATATTAAAAGAAAAAGACAAAGAAAATGAGACAAACAAATAACTATGAAAGATAGGATGTTTGAAAAGAGCAGAATCTCTTCAAGAATGTCAACATTTCAGTAGGGCGTTTAAATACACACAAATAAATAAGTAAACAAATATTTCTCTTGCATTCAGAGTATCGAAATCATTTATTTGTAATCTGCAGTGTTTTATACGACACACCTGATAATGAATGACAATCCAGTTCAAAGTTACCTTGCATTTATTGCTGAATAGGCAAATAGACTTTATTTATACCACGATCACACCGGAAATTACAAAATCGATATTACACTGGCAATTTATACGAAATGTAAATAAAGATCAATAAAAGCGTCAGGTTATTGCAATCAATCAGGCAGATTTCAAGGCGATCAATGCAAACATTATAATTAGTTCAATAGACTTGAGTTGAGTTGAACAATTTGAATTCTCACTTTCAGTAAGCGTGTATAACCAGTTTTAATCTTAACTCTCTACCAGAAGGATAGATGAAGTGTTCGCCATAGCAGACGCAAATGCAGATGGGTTGGTAGATATTGACGAAGTATTTAGGCTGTATCCTGTTTTAAATACAAAACTGTCGCAAGAGGCGGCAATGAGTGTTTTTAAGGTTCGTAACATCAATGTGTTGTCTCTCAGGTGTGTCGCAACTGTTCAGTGAAATTGAATGAGTCGAATGCATTTCATTAATTTTATTACGATTATTTTATTAATTTCTCACCTGAGGTAAAGATTTTTATTCAACATCACTGTTGTGTTTATTTGGTTTGTTGTCAGTTGTGAAAATAATTTGTATTCAATATTATTATTATACTGATTGGGTTGGCTTTCTCTTGTGGTAATTATTTATGCATGTTTCTAAAAATGTGTCCATTTATTCTGTTATCGAAAGCTCTAAAATCAAGAGGTTGTGCAAAATTCGATTGAGAGGTGAAACTATAAAATAAAAAGGCTATAATAAACAAATTTCATTAAATGACAAGTGAAAGCTATAAAAACAAGAGATTATACAAAAACACAGTTCGACGATTGACAGCCGAAAGCTATAAAAACAAGACGTTATACAAGAGACAGTTCGTCAGTGACTAAAGAAAATAATAAATCTTAATATTAATCTAAATAATGCAGGTCAATGATTACGAAAACTATACCAGTAGGTCAATATTCACCTTTGCTCGTCAATGGCTAACAAAGGGCAAACAAATATGGATTTGCAGAAAGACAAACTGTTGAAAAATAAACAAAAACTATATGTCCCCCCCACCTCCCATTTACTTTGAAAAGACTCCACGCGTAATCAGTCCATATATGTACTCTTAGTTAAGTCTTGTTTCATTCTTTGTTAACCCGTCGAGAGACACTGGACCAATAATCACCAAAGTCTAACTGAGATTTACGCCTGACACTGAACGGGTTAATTCCAGTTCCACTTCTGTTGAACACCGGGAACACCCCTAGTTAATTCCAGCCCCACTCTTATTTAATTTTGATTCCAGCCTTAGTTAAGTTTGGCTCCCCTTTTCATTTAATTCCAGTTCCACTTCTATTGAATCCATGTTTCACTCCTAGTTATTCGTGGTTTCACTTTTGTTTAATCCCGTCTCCACTCTTCGTTAAACCATGCTCCAACCTAAGTTAATCCTGGCTCACCTCTTAGTTCCACTCCTAGTTAATCTCAGTCCCTTTTGTAGCTAAGCCCAGCGCTCTCTTCAGTTCCACTGCTACTTTTATTTAGTCAATTCCACCTCTGTTTACTAGCTTCTCTCTTTGCTGGTCGCAGCTCCACTTTTAATTAATCATGGCCTCACTCTTAGTTACTCTTGTTCTATCTGTCTTTCGTCAAGAATTCTTTAATTGTACAAGTATAGATCTGTTATTAGTAAATTCTAAAACTCTTTCAGAAAGCGTTATGCCAAATTTTAAGAAAAATCATTTCCTCTAGTAAATTGTATTGGCGTTTTCCCTTCTGTCAAAGAATACCACAATGCAAACTTCTTGTTTCTAAGTGACGTCACCGTAACGACTTTGATGTGATGTTCTTATGAACAGGCATCCTTAAATATATGTTTATACATGTAAAACATAGCTAAAGATTTTAAATATATATAGGAAAAGAGCAGGCTAGTTATTAAAAAAAATAACTTTTGTAAAGAGTATATCTATATACAATACTATTATTGATATCTGCATATAACCCCATTCTATCTTTTATCTCTCTCTCTTTCTCTCACCACACACACACTACTGATCGATATTTTGCAGAAGACGATATAGATATAAGATCTGTTGATTGTATTCATGCCTCATAGTCTTGTAGCTTTATTTTTTGTTTGACTTTAACCTTCCTCATTGTACCGTGAAGCAACAATAATAATATCATGTGTGGAACCATTGCCTATTTAATTTAATCAAGTCCCTTATGACATTAAAAAGAAGTCATAAATTGACTCTTTATAGATGATCACCAATTACCAATCACCAACAATTAACATAAACGAGACGACACAAACATTATGAATTTTACATAAAGTGAAGATAATGACCAATTGAGCACAACGCGAATGGAGAATTAATTTAAAAAAAGATTTAATTTATAATAAAAAATTAATGATACAGATTTACTCATCTGTCCCTGGATATTACCCTAGAATACCAATCAGATTTACACTTCAACAGTTTGATAGTTATTAACTAATGTTAAATTTCAGTTTCTCATATACTGTTCAATTTTCAGTGTTAAACTGAGTAACAATATAGTCCTCTCTCTAGTCACTTTATTCATAAACTAATGAAGAATCACTCCACTCGGTGCAGAGGTAGGCCCTACTTAGCTTTTACAGTAGAATCAACTTCACATTACGACCTCACAATCAAGTGACCTCGAATGTTATTTGAATATGACCTATAGACTAATTCCTGACTTACACATTCACTACACTGCAAACAAGACAGGATAAAATATTATTATAATTACAGCCTTTCAAACAATTAACAAATTATCACATATCTTTTACTGAAGACTTGGAATTCCTTTTAAATTCATTCATTCCACCCACCACCCACCTCCAAGTTAGTTTGACTTGCACACAAATATCAGATTATTTCGACATCTTAAATCGGACTCTCTTCGAGACTTTTCAGTGCTTAGGTTTTGTAATCAGTGATGTAAATTGTGTTCTTGATTCACAACATCACGTGACTTGTGTGTCATAATTTTCTTCGATTTCTTACACTCATAACTAATCAATTTACGCCTTCTTCCATATATCTATGTCCGCGTATATCCTAGGGGCTAGGAATATATTCTGCAGTGGTCGGTATGTCATTGTTGTACTACGCTAAGTTCCTTTAGAAGTATGATTCCACCCCACCCCCGCCAATCACACAAATACATTCTTATTTTCTTTCTGTTAAGACAATATTTATTAGAATCCAACTACTTTTTCTAAAATTCTAATTTCGAATTTCGCACGTGCAGTGATTTGTGGGACTAGTGGAAATAAGTATAGTCAGTTAAATATATGAATAATAATAATAATAATAATAAAGTAAAGAGACATAAAATCAGCAACAAAGGATGACGGTTATGCCGATTATGACATATTTAATGATTTACAAAATGAAAGTAGAGAGGATAAAGGTTTTCTGATGAAACAGACACTAAACAAAATTTATAGAAAATATTACATCAATAACCATGATTAGAAAACTCATAATCTTTTCCTTTGTTCTTCTTTACAGTTATTTTTTCTTCTTTGAAATTTATTGTTATAAATATTAAACCACATTATTTTGATGAATAAATTAAAACTATTTTTCATATTTACCATGCTTATTTAGGCATAATAATATGTTGTAGCTTGATCACTCCTTTTTCTGAGAAAAATCTGTACTTCGTAAAGTTCCATAATCTCGTGTGTGTGTGAGTGTGCTTTTGCATGAATGTGTCTCTGTTTGTGTAAATACTTTGATTGCGAGTGTGCTTTTGCCTGAATGTGTCTCTGTTTGTGTAAATACTTTGCATGCGAGTGTTTGCATACTTGAGTGATGTGTTAAATCTTATTTTAATACTGACTCCTAAAGACAAGATTGATTTAAGAGATTGCAATGAAGCACTGAGAGTTTATGTGAATGCATGTATACTTTTTCTTTGCGCGTGATTCACATGATAGCACACAAAACACGCACACATAATTACATATTAGCACAGATATTTGATGTATGTCACGTGTTTACGAGCGCAAAGACTATGACATTGAAACGCTTGCTTCTGGTGTTGATATACAACATGTGAACGAAGTAACAAATATTTCTTTGTATGAACAGGTGGGACACAGGAGCAAAACCGTGGCTCAGAACAATAAGCCAGCACTCACCAGGGAGGATTTTGTTCGCTTCTACCACGTACTCACGCGACGCACTGATCTTGATGAAATTTTTCTCAAGTAACCATTTGAAATGGCTGTTTTGTTTCTGTCTTTCTGCTATTTGAAAACATTCTTTTTTATCTTACGTCACAGAACAAAGATGAGCAAGCTTTATGTTTCAATAAGATGCACATTTAGTGTAGAATTGCTAAAATCTTTTAGTGGCAAGAAAATGTTCTTTAAAATGCTTAGCGAACACAACTAAAAACACGTTTACTTTTCTTCAATGCCAGTGTTTGGACTTAGCGCTCAGTGCAAATTTTAAAAATATTTTAATAAAGTTTCTGTGTAATATGGAATTACTGTACATTATTTGTGGAAAGCGATGAACAACCACTGTTTTCAAGTAGTTTTAATTAATCTTATATTAAAATTGTAAAGCCATCGGAATCCATTCATATAGTCACAAATTGATCATTGCTCATTTCGAATGAAATTTATTAATCCACACGACTGCAACTGATCAGTCTCTTTTCAATAAACTACCAGCACTCATTTGGACAAAAAAATGGCTGACTTTGATAAATATCTCAAGCAGAATAGCTTTAAAAAGAAAGAAAGGAAGACAAAATACAAACGGAAATGTGTTTGTTCATCTAACACAATTATAATGAAAACTAAAACTTACAAGCCATGTAGTAAGTGAATATTGTAGTTGTGAATAATACATTTCGAAGTAATAGACACTCATGGAAGAAAGCCTTTGTTATTGAAATGGACTCATATCCAAGGATGCCAGCTATTCTTGCTTAGTTTTGTTTGCGACCGTTCAACAAGTAGCACTAGAATATCCTGATATAAATAACAAGAATTCTAAGATAAGCAGCCACGCCTACGAATATAGAATGTGATGTGTATAGATGTGAATGACAATAACTACAGTAGTGTAAACATTAAGAACGTCTCCTTCAAACCTGCATACAAAACACGGCTCCCTTCTTTACACCTGCATACATTAACACTGCCTCCTACACACCTGTACACATTCACATGGCTTCCTTCTTCACACCTGTACATCTAACACACACACCCTTCCTTAAATTTTACACACTAACACTGTCTTTTTACATCTGTCCATATTAACACAACCGTCCTCTTTACACCTGCACACATTAAGACGGCCTCCATCTTTACACCTGTATTCATTAACACAACCTCCTTCCACATACCAGCAAACCTTAACACGGCTTCCTTCTTTACATCAGCACACATTAACATGGCTTCCTTCTTCACACCTGTACACATCAACACGGCTTCTTTCGTCACAGTTGTACATATTAACTCGTCCTCATGTATGCCTGCACACATTAACACGGCTTCCTTCTTCACACCAGCACACATTAACATGGCTTCCATCTTCACACACCTGTATACATTAACATTGCCCCCTTCTTCACACCTGTTCACATTAACACGACATCTTTCTTCACACCTGCAGAAATTAATATGACTTCCTTCTTCACACCAACACACATAACATGGCTCTTTATATCTGCCTACACTGAACCTAGAGTTTGCTAACCCATTTTAGTTGTATTGATTAATGCAACGAACATACTACTAACTATCACCTTAGCACAGAGAGATTATGTTAATGATGTGAACTGATTCGTAAATAATCTTCTGACACAAAATCTTGCATACATGTAACTGATTAAAGCCGTACTGGGAGGGAAAACAGGGTAAATAAAGTGCTAAAAAGATCAATGTCCAAACCATTCAGCCTTTAAATTAAAAAAAAATATATAAAATTCCAAGATGAAAATCGGAGTTGTAATAATATAGCAATACATTGTAAATCCAGGTGAAAATCAGAGTTAAATTACTATACTTATACATTGTAAATCCAAGGTGAAAATCAGAGTTAAATTACTATACTTAATCATTGTAAATCCAAGGTGAAAATCAGAGTTAAATTACTATACTTATACATTGTAAATCCAAGGTGAAAATCAGAGTTAAATTACTATATTTATACACTGTTATTGTTGCTAAGACGTGATTGCACTGTAAGATATGTTTTGAGATAGCAGCTACCTATCTGAACTCCCTCCAAAATTTCATTATCCAACAGACTTTGCTTGATGTTTCAGGTATTCCCAAAACAAGAGTTACATGTCGATCTCCGATATTATGAACTTTCTACAGAAGTGTCAGAAGGTAAGGAGTCAATGTCAAATTTATTGATGATTCGGTTCCAACAGAAAGGCTCAAACTGAAGAATGCCTTGACTGCAACATAAATCCTGTTATTTCTGTGACATGCTGGATTTTCCACAAAGTGCTGTGTTCATTTCAGTGCTCTTGCTATACCAAAGCTACCACACCACCACCCCACATCTGAAAAAGCAAACAAACAAGAGAAAGAAATTGCAAATAAAATGTGTAATTGCATTCTAAGTTTTGAAGAGCAGATAATCTAATGAACAGTAGATGACTGTTTTACTAATCTATTGTTTTAATACCAACTTTTCTCTTGAAAGAGCGTGCGCTATTTTGAATATCCAAGTATAGTGTACTTTTGAGTCATACATGGTTCCCTTCACAAGCTAAAGTAGTAAAAAGTATCGCAGGGAGGAAACGTTGTCTGTAACGGAGACTGACAACGGTCATTATAAAATACGAAAAGTACTTTAAAACATTTCTTCCAAGTTTATAATAATATACAATGATAACGTAACCGAGGTCCCATTAAGATCCCCCCAAAATAAATAAACAAACAAACAAAAAATTAAAAAAACACAACAACAAAAAGAAAGAAAGTACTGTAAATTATTATGAATACAGTGATATGTCTGGAATGTTAATTACCCAAACAAGTTATCAAATGAGCCATACTGACAGTAACTCTTTTGCTGATACAGGGACATATACCGATATGTGATAGTTCATTGAAAATGAGAAATTTATTTCCAGATTTTGTATGTTCAAATATTGACAGGATCAGTTTTGAAAAAAATGTACTTTTTGCATTCATTCGATTTATGTTTTATATATGAATATTCAAATTAAATAATATCCATTTTCTTGGCATTACAATTTTGTAGTCTTTGAAAATAGAGAACTAAATATAATAATTCACTACCATTTTATTTATTCATATTATATTTTTCAAATGGCTTTTAACATGAGACAAATAAGTTTAATGAAACTAAAAATCTGCAGCGGGGCAACAATGAGTAGTATAAAAATGCTTAGTGTTTGGTGAGGAATCTTAAACGTACAGTGATGGTTGTTTCTACCACAGTTGTAGTTACAAATCTATATAAAGATTTCCGAAGGAAGTGCATACGTAGGTGTCATGGTCAATGAAGTAGAAGTAGATATCACATCGAATTCCTAATGCAAATAAAGAATAAAACTACGTATTATTTATATCATCGGATTATCACATTTCATTACGTTGAAATAATCATTTCATGTTCATTCTCCATCCATCATCTTTTTGCTTTTTCATATGTTTGCACAATGATTAACCGTTTTTTAATTGAAAGGAATAATGACTATAATTACGATCACTGTCAAAACTAAATTATATAATCTATTAAATAGATACATTCAATCAACAATTTTAGAAAATTTACAAAAGTAACTGAATTCTAGGCTTTGGAAAAAAAGTGGAAATACAATTATTTTTATTGTCTCGAGAGAGACACGAAACGTCATTTTGAGCCCATTGTTAAAAGCTTGCCTTAGATTGAAAAGTTGTATAGAAAAATAACAAACACATTGTCCAGAGTTATATTATAACTAATGTTTATATTTTATATGTAATACTTATTATGAGAAATATATAAACATTCGAGTCACTTTATTTCTCCTGCAAATTGAACTCGAAGTCACTGAAAGACCAAGACTTTGCAAATGAATATCTTTAGGAAAATGTAATATAATGAAAATATAATGTAATGTAAACATTTTGTTTACATTACATTTTAAATGTCACTGTAGACAGAAGCTAATGAGATAAAGTGAGTCAAACATTTTAAATGTCTCTTTAGACAGAAGCTAATGAGATAAAGTGAGTCAAACATTTTAAATGTCTCTTTAGACAGAAGCTAATGAGATAGTGAAGAACATTTCTTGGTTCGATTAGAAACATGCACCCCACACCAGTTCCGTTGGCTGTAAATCTAAGCCATAAAGAATTAAAACACTAATAGGAAAAGATACTATTTGGCAGAAATAAAGTTGACAGAGAGTATATGTAAATTTACATCTAATACAATAGTATCATTTGAGACAGCCACGCTACGTTGTCTCATTTGGAAATAAGAAATTCCAAAATCTATAGCTCCCTTTGCAAATTAATTGAGTGTATCATCTCAGAAGAGGGTTGCTATCTATATATATCTATCTGTCTCTCTGTCTGTCTCTCTGTCTGTCTGTACATATATGTATGAATATCACGATATTTATATATCTATCCGCCAACCAATTAGTACATCGATTCATTGTATTCAATCATTTACTCAAGTTTAATTTCTATTTAAATAATAAGATTAAATATCAGTATTCCACAAATATGAAATTGTTTCTACAACTTCTACCTCCTTACCCACCCATTACTACCACCACCACCACCACCACTACTACTACTACTAGATAGATAACCTCTAGTCTGATTCATTATAGGAGCCAAATGTGAACGAAGAGACATGCGCGAAAATTGTGGCGCATTATGAGCGAGTGAGTGATTACAAAAACAATAAACACCTCTCCGTTCTTGGTACGTACAATTGTAATTTAAAACGAAAGTAAGTATACATTTTAATATATAGTAAGTGCGTAATACATTTTAATATATAGTAAGTGAGTAATACATGTAAATGTAATTTAAAACGAAAGTAAGTATACATTTTAATATATAGTAAGTGCGTAATACATTTTAATATATAGTAAGTGCGTAATACATTTTAATATATAGTAAGTGCGTAATACATTTAATTTTTCAATATATTGTAACTTTAAAAAATAATGCATTCATTGAATGTAAATGTAATTTATGATTAGTACATATTTTGTAAATAACTTTCTTTAAACTCGTGCTTATATTGTTTTCATTTTATTGTGATTTTTTTCTGTAGTCATCATACAAAATATATATCAATTAAAATATAATCAATTTTCCTCCTAAATTCTTATACATTATATATTAAACAGCTTACAACAGCTTAGAGTATATATTTTAACATTGTAGGCCTACTTTAATTAATATGAACACAACTTTACTCCACCGAATCCGTTAAAAACAATCTTCCAGACCCTAACATGTCAACGTGCCTTAAATTTACGGCCGAGCAACACATGGCGGGCTGCAAATAAGTAAATACAAACATTAAATTCACAGATTATAAACAATTACTCGTGTATCTTACTTTTTCTAAAATAAATAATTTGTACTTCAAGTAAACATAATTTGTATTTAAATTAATGTAATATCAGATAAGGATTTCAAATCAATGTATAAACTTTCTTGTGAAAAGCGTTCACTTGTTCCGTCTTCACGTTCATTATTTGACAGCTACTTGAATTTATTGTTACGTATTCAATCATCAGGGTTGGAGAAATACTTGATGGATGAGCAACATGAGCTATTTAACCCCTTGCACCGTACGGTTTATCAAGACATGAGCAAGCCGATGACTTATTACTTTATCGCCTCGTCATACAAAACGTCAGTGGCAGAAATTTTGGTTTTTCGTTCGTTTTGTTTCCTCATGTGTTTAACTGGATAATTTTTAACAATACGGTCATATTTATTGACAGTCAATAGTAGAAACATACAATATGCAAATTTCAGTTCTACAACATGAAATCAGGTAAGCAATTTGCAAGTTCACATGATAGTGCAAAATTTAGAATAGCCATTCGTGTGTCAGATGCACTTTGGGATTTTAATACCACTGTGACGATGTTGAACAGATGTGCAATGTGTTTGGAAGATATGAATACTTTCTGGACAGGTTGTCAGTGGTCCATTTATTTGAGTTAAGTTCAATGTGATAGTGACTACTGCCGAGTGGACATTAATAATTGACATATGTGTGACTAAATGCAACATAGCAGTGTCTATTTCCTTGTAGACAAATTATTAGTGACACTATTTTGTTAATGACATATTGTCTCGGCTAAATGTAAAAGGGCAGCGCCCTTTTTCTTTAAGGTTAAATTTGTTTTTAATGAAGCGCTGTCTTGTTTAAATGCAAGACGACAGCGCCAATTTTCTTTAAGGTTAAATTTGTTTTAACAACTCGTTGTCTTAGCTAACTGCAACATAACAACGCCCATTTTCTTATCTTTAAACATTTTACTGACATATTTTGTTGCTAAATGCAGCACAACACCCATTTTATTTAAGATTAAATGTGTTTTAACAATGCATTGTCTTGGCTAACTTCAACATAACAACGCCCATTTTCTTTAACTTTAAACATTTTTAATGACACATTTTGTTGGCTGAATGCAGCACAACACCCGTTTTTTAAAGGTTAAATATTTAATGTCATTGTTTTGGCTAAATGTACCACAACAATCCCATTATCTTAACTTGCTTTGTGGCAAAGTCTTTTGTTTTTGATTGCAAATGACTGGCAGATTTTGGGATGACTGCTTGTGTGTGTGTGTGTGTGTGTGTGTGTGTGTGTGTGTGTGTGTGTGTGTGTGTGTGTGTGTTTGTGTGTGTGTGTGTGTGTGTGTGTGTGTGTGTGTGTGTGTGTGTGTGTGTGTGTGTGTGCAAATGACACTAGCAGATATTTTTCTGACTGCTTTGCGCGAGGACCGTTGTTTTGTCTGCCAGTGACATTGGTAGATATTCGGCCGACTCTTTTTTGGCGAAGAAATTTTATTATTTGCAAATGACATTGGCAGATATTTGACCGACTCTTTTGTGGCGAAGAAATTTTATTATTTGCAAATGACATTGGCAAATATTTATCTGATTGCTCTGCGCGAAGACCATTTTTTATTTTTGCATCGGCAGATATTAGTCCGACTGCATTTGTTTGTAAAATCATTTATTCGACTGCCAGCCAGGTAACTGATAACTTGAAATATGAAATTATTTATTATTCTTGCATGTTAAAATCTTCATAGTAAATTCCAGGCTTTACGCAATGAGACCACTATTTGTATTATATATATAAAATTGAACTCATTAGATGCACGGTAATAAATCTCATATTGTTATGTTCAAGAGACTGAATAGAGTGAGAAAACACCCATTTTTATCTATACTAAACAGTTTTTAATAGTGTGGTAGAGTAAATTTGCCTATCTCAATTTCTTTACTTAATTTTTAAATTGTTAAATTGTGGAAGTGACCCGACCTTGGGCACTTCTTATAATGGTATTTTTTGTGTGTGTTTGAGTTGGAATAAATACTCGAATTGAGTATATGCTAGAATGGATTTAAGAAATATATCACGCATTTTGCTACTGATATGCTATACTTTTGTTTTACATAGAGATGCATTATGTGAGTATACTATTATTTCAACAAATGTTTAACTAAGCTGATCGTATATAGTATGCTAAACACTTGACATTATTCTAGTGAAATGATTCATCCAATTATAATGTTGTGTTTATTATGCTGTGTGCATGTTGTCGCCGCTATACCCTGGTGTGATTTTGTAATAATGAATTATGTCAAATAAGTGTAATTAGTTATGATACAAGACATCTATAAGTGCTGGTGCATAGTATGGGTCACTGGTTCGATATGTATATGTGCAATTGTTACGCCGATATACTGGTACGCCGCCAAATTTGGCTTCGCCCCCCAAGATCTCGCTGAGAATCAATGTTTATGCAGCCCATACCCCCCACCCTCCTTTATAAATAAACTACATTCAAACATCGCTCTAGGACAGTTGATCCTTATCCCCGGGCTAGAGGAATACCAGAGTAACAACTCACTTATTGAACCAGTCAGAGCACAGGTCAACCACACGCAATGAATGTAGCAAAAACCTACTAATTTATTGGCAGACCAACACAGCTGACTGATGAGGCAACATGTGCTTTGGCGTCTTGCCTTAATAAGCTATAATCATACTGTATAGTACTATAAGCCTTATCGCTGGTTACTGATGCAGGATTAAACCATCATCTGTATATATAACTGCCAAAGGTATGTGGTTTTTCATGTATCACTAAATATTATATCCATGTTACTTTAAGTTAACCATACTTCATATTTGCTAAATATTTTGCTTATAATAATAGAATGTATGATGTCCATGCTCGCAAGAGGGCTCTATCAGAGAATATATGTGGACAAACACTTTCCTCATGTGTACATTACTGGCAGATCGGCACCTTATCTCGGACGTTGACTTAAGACGAGTACTGAGCCATGAAACAACGCCAGAGTGAAAGACCTGGGCCTAGAGACATAGTTCAACAGATCATATGTGTATCCACTACAGCACCACCAGTACCATAGACTCAACATCAGGCACATCCTGAGTTAAGTGACTAAACCAACAGCTAAACAGCTTCTCTCAGATTTACCACAGAGTTCACTCAAAATTCCTCTATAAACTCACTTAGAAGTTTGCTTAGACTCTAATAACACAATGGTTATCATAGACCTGAAAAACCTTTTCTCTTACAACACTATATGGTCATGATTATGAATGATATGGATCTGTGACTTTGATTATAACTTTCAAACTATTCATTATATGTAAACATTGATGCATTATTTTATTTCTTGTTAAATACATTTAAATATTGATACTTAGACTGATCGTGTTGGCGTGACCCCCTTACATATAATATGTCATAATCTGTCACTTTACCTGGCTGTATGTACTAGGGGGCTGAGGGCTATCTTTTAGACTATAATTCTTCTTTCGCTCTATTCTATTCTATTCTTCTTTCCAACACGTGTGGCCAGCCCAAGTGTGTGTTTTGGGGGGAATTAGCCTAAGGTTAAGGGTGCCCGGGGGTAGTAGAGAATGAACAACTTCCTCATCTCCCAGCAAAACGTCACATATATCAGTGCTCAATTCTTTGTAAGTACAACACGAATTAACAGTAATCGACTAAATATCACTAGTTGACAGATACCTGACTAGATGCAGTCGAAAAGCGCTTATTGTCCTTGTTTGCTAAATATATCGACAGATACCTCTCGGAAGATCAGCTCATTGGGCCAAGCAAATTGGAAATGTACATTATGGTTCTCTGCAAAGGCTGCCGCTGTATTGATTGTAAGTCAAAGGAAACGAATTTAATCTGAACTGCTCATGTTCAGGATTTAATGTTTTGGGATCGTGGGCGGAAAAATAATAACGTCGTCGTTCTACATTTAATTTCTTTAACACAAATGCACGAGCAGATTAATTAATTCTGCTAAACATGTATTTTTCTTGTAGCGAGAGTATTCCTTGTCTTACTACAACACTTACAATTAAAGCTGAATCATTATTTCCATCTCCCAATCTAAATGAAACAATTGTTCATATTTCTATTTAGAGTGTAACACGGATGTGAAGACAGTAATATGCTGTTCTGAACTCTTTCACCTCTTCTTTCTCTCTTATTCCCTATTTCTCTCCCTTTCTCTCTTTCTAAATCTTTGCACACTTTTTTTTCTGTCTTTTCTTCCGTATTTTCCTACCTTTCTGTGACGTGGTGTGTGAGTCGTTTGTATAAACCTGTTTACTCATGGTATGGAGTACCCAAACTATGCTGCAACATGCATAGTCTCACTACACTTGAAGTACAATCTATCTTCAGAGTTACTAAACAAATTAGAAATAAAAGACGAGAATGGCCAATTAACGAACCCCAGAGTGTGGTCTCCTTACTCTGACTTTCATACTATACTACACAAATTAACTAGGAGAGACAAGTAAGGTTTAAGATGTCAATGTAATGTATAGTTTTAGGAAATAATCTGGAAAAACTAAATAAGATGTTGCCTGTTGTCTGAATGATATTACTTAATCATGAGGGCAAAAGCTATCTATCTGCTGTGTGATAGTCCGTTACATTCCCCCCGGTATTTATTTATAGACCCTGTTCCAGAATTTAGGATTTTAGTTAATTAAATTCCTTTCCACTTATTCTGCCCAAATTCACCCGTCAGTCCAATTAAATTCCACACTCGTAGTTTAAGCCAATGAATTTAAAGACAGGTATACTTGTGTAAACAAAGCACGAACTGGGAACGTTAAACAGTTATAACTAATTATGCAAACAATCTTCTCATTCACGACTCACAGCCCCCATCCCAGTCCCTAATTTTGTCTTTCACTCATGAATTAGTCAACTACAATAATTATTTAACAATTAGAAAAGATTTAATAAAATTTAACAATAACAAGATAATCAGAGATTACGTGATTCCGGTCTTATCAATGCTATTGTCTGACTTGTGTTGGATTGCTAAAAAGTTATTTATAGTTCAGGTGATCAGATCCTTGCACTTAGCAATGCTATTGTCCGACTTGTGTTGGATTGCTAACAAGTTATTTATAGCTCAGGTGATCAGATCCTTGCACTTAGCAATGCTATTGTCTGACTCGTGTTGGATTGCCAAAAAGTTACTTTATAGTTCAGGTGATCAGATCCTTGCACTTAGCTGGTTATTCAATTGCGAAGAAAAGGCGCGCTTGTTCCCCCAACAGGTATACGGTTGGATTCACGGGATTCAGCAGTGGCCGTCAATCAACGCCTCACACTCGTACACAGACGCAACACGCTTAGGGTTGCTCCCACAATTCCCAAGACTTGATAGTACGCCAAGGAAGCACCCCATGGCATAGGAAACAGGTCGAACATAGGCCTGAGTCCCAACAACGAAATAAACAAGGAACAAGAAAGGAACAAAAAAAAAACCGCTCTGGAAATATAATAAATTCCTAAGATCGAGAGTCTTATAATCTAGCAATCCAAACACGTGGTGTGGACTAATAGCATAGTCTATTTTACTGACCATAACAGTATCTTTACATCAATGCTCAAGTTTATATAATAAAGATACAAGTCAATTACGCTCATGCCTGTTACAATTAAATACGGCGTAAAGCACGCAAAAGACTTAAACATTTCAAGGAAAACGTTTATATTTTACAAAGAAAAATTAGATAAGGAAAATAAAAATACAATTTAATCACGTACATTCGTGTTACAATTATAGCAAATTATATACGCAAAGTGAATTAAAATTTGTCACACGAAAAATTTACAATAAACGTGCACAGACGTTTTGTGATCACAATTCAGTTAATTTAGTTTAATAAAATTATTGTTTTTCAATTTAACAATCTATTTGAGAAATGCAAATATTTTAGTTTAGCCACACTGTTCGTCAAGCCACGTGTTTGGAGAAATGCAATAAAATACAAATTCTGTACTAATAGATGCACAAATTCACACAATGAAATCTTAATGAACTACAAAGCAATATTTTAAGAAATCGATGTATTACCTTGTTATGAAGTTACGACCATAGCAGCGGGTCTTTCTGGTTATTGATTCACGGAATATCGCTAATGACTAGACAAGCGTCTTCAAGTCCGTCCATCCTCGTAAATAAAGATTTCGCGGCAGTATGCGGTATTAAAGAGGCATAGGAATTTGTGGCGGGAAATCTATTAGTCACATGTCGTGCTTGGGTAGGACCTACAATCGGCCATTGTCTAAAATATTATATAACTGGAGCCAGTCTCTTCTCTCTCTGGATGCAAGGTGCGCCTAGAGAGTATCAATTATGCATTTTTTTATGAAGAGGAACTGTTCATAAAACTAAATATAATGAATTCACCTGCACACGTACCTACATTCTGAGGGATTCTTCTTCCCCCAAAGTATGTATGATTGACTTTTAGATTACTTATGTTTGGCAGTCCCCCCCCCCCCCCTCAAACCTTCATACTTCCTTTAGCAATTGACGTAACCTAAGTGGGAAGAATAAATTAACTATTTTATTAACTATGCAAATAACTTAATAATTAACAAACTAATTTACACTATTTACAAACAGATCACAAATTATACATCAGTTCTTGATAAATACAATTTAATCTCTTCAATTTAAATTGTTCAATGTCTTTCCAGTTCGTATCAAAACCTAATACTAAATCTCTATAAAGATGTTTTCTGACCTGAGGTGCTCCAGTGGGAGATGCTCCCCTCATGAGTATTCAGGGAGTGCTGGCCGTGGTGTTGGAGGTTGAGGTTGGTTGGAGCTTGTGCACTGAGTTGGTGGTGGTAGTCTGGAGCTTGTGTCATTGGGAGTGTTTTTCTTGCACACGTCCAATTCCACTGTAGTTGACGAATGATTTTTTTCTCCCTTAAGCTACTGCCTTTAGTGGGTGTGTTATTTGTGTATAGTGTGTTTGGCAGTGTGTATGTGTGGGTTTTGTTGTTTTCTTTTAAATAATTCTCTTTTAGTGTGTTGATTGTGTGTATTACTTGCAGATAGTGTGTAAGGGCTTTGTGCACTTTTCTTGCATTTTTCTTGTGTGTACATCAGTGTCAGTAGTGAATGGCAGGTGTAGGTTTGATATTTCTGTTATGAGTTTTTTCCTTTCTTGGTGATGTAGCAGACAGGATGTGAGGATATGATTTACTGTGTTGTCAGTGTTGCAATGTGTGCAAGTTTTGGGTTGTCCCTTGTGGTGGAGGAGTATGATGGTTTTATTTAGTCGGAGTCTGTATATAGCTTTGGTGGCTGTTTTGTTTAGTGTGGCTGGGGGCGCTGGGGGGGGGGGGGGAGTATTTTTCCTGAAATATTTGTTTATGGCTGACATGTTTTCTGTAGTGCAAATTGGGGTGGGTAGGGGGGAGTCCCTGTTTTATTCCTCTTTTTGCCCCTTTATCTGCTAGTTCATTGCCTGTTATTCCTATGTGGCTTGGTATCCATATGAAGATGGTGTTTATGTTTCCTTGTTGGAGTTTGTTTAATAGGATTCTTATTTCATTTATTTATTGTTTGCAATTTAGAGAGTGTGGGTTTGCAATTGCTTTTAGGGATGAGTAGGAATCTGTGAGTATTATCGTGGCATTTTATGTGACAGTCTGCCAGTCAGCCAATGACAAACTGTTAGTGTGTGAGCTGTCATAACTGATGAAGAAGATAGACAGATAAGTGGGCATCTGGTAATCTCTCAAATCAGAACTGTGAGTTATGATCCGTACAAACTCCGTAAAGACAGAATAGGTGGTCCTAAAGACCTTGATGAATGAATATGATGTATGGAATTGCCATTTTGTTAATTTGTTAAATTTATTAAATTCTTATTTTTGTTATCCAATTAACAGAAGTTGACTAATTATTAGCAAGGGAAGACCAAAGGAAAACTAGATTGGGGGCTGAGCTAAAGTGAATGTTTTGAATGTATAATAGGACGTGATTGGATAACGTGAACTGGGTTGGGGGCTGAGCTAAAGTGAAATGCATAATTAGACGTGATTGGATAATGTACCTAGTTCGTGCATTATTACACAGAATACCTGTCACTGTAATTGATATCTAAACCAAAGAGAATTAATTAAGGAGATTGAAGGGTAAGTCTGACAACTAATCTGTTGTCAACGTAGGTGAACGTTGGAAATTAATAATCTTTAAATCCTCATGCAGAGACAGGGTCTCTAAATAAACAGTGGTATATAGATTCTAGACATCATGGTTTTAAATTGTGTACTTTGATCATTTATACACAATTGTGCATACGGATAACCAGATTGGCTAATTTTTAGCCCTTTTCTTTCCCATAGGAGAACAATGTGGCACTCTGTTTCTGCCTTGCCTAGTGCCAAATCACAAGTTATATACTTCAGGGACGAGCGAGAAATTTAACCTAATCAACTTTGTTTTCCCCACAGTATGACAAAGCCGGACTGAGGCATTTCCCCCAAAGTGTTACAGCCAAACTGAGGCATTTGCTGGCAGTCATAGGGGTTGATGGGGGTAGTGGGTGGTAGGAGAGTGTATAGGGAGAACAGTTGAGTTGGGTTCAAAGAAAATTTCACAGGGCCTATCTCAGCTCATGACACTATCTTTCTTCCTATATCTTTCCTTCCTCTTCTCTCTCCATGTATCTCTCCATCGTTTTTCTCTCTGTGCACACACACAGACACACACACACACACACACATGAACACTATACTACTCATACTACAAATATTATTATTACAAATATTATTACCGAAATTTTACTGTTATTCCTTCTGATGCATCTACGTTTGTTTTCAGTGGACATCTACGATGGTCCAGATAATGATCCTGTCATCTCTAATGGCCCAAAACTAAACTCTAAATTAAACCTTAAGAGCGTCCTAGAAGCCATCAATGAATACGCTTTCAAAACCAACCCGTAAGTTTACTGTATTGGTTATGTTGTGACCTTTTATGCCATCAGTGAATATACCTTTAAAACAACCCTGTACATTTACTGTAATCATTATGCTGTGACTTTTCTGCCATCAATGTATACACCTTCAAAACCAGGCCATAATATTATTGTGTTAATATGTAGTGACCTTTTATGCCATCAATGAACACCTTCAAAAATAGACATTAATTTTGTATTGTAAGTGAGTGTAGAATGTTCTTGTGAATTTTATTGCTAATGTTAATACATTTTTCTACGGAAGCTAAGTAGCACAGCGATATTACATTTGTAAATGTGGTGAGAAATGCAACACGTATGTAATTTTATTACCATTGATTAATTGTTATCACAGGAGAATTAACACACGCTGCATGGTCATTAGCTAAAATTGTATTACGAGCAACTTAGGAGTAATGAAGAAATATATATTTGTAAAGATTTTATATATTTGAATTTCCATGTAATGGAAATTGTGAATTAGTGAAGATTGTAAAGAGTGATCATTGCTGCTGCCATGAGGCCCATAAAAGTTGTTATCATACATGAAGCTGTAACATAAGTAACCATGTATTTTACAGCCAGTCCTGAGTTTTACCTCAGAACTCTGATCTGATTGCTAAAATGCTGTTTGATGGGAGTCCAGACTTATTGAAGCCAGGAACCTAAACACATCACTGAGCGAATGAGCATCTGTACTGAATCCTTATCACAGCCTGTGAACTGCGAGGGGTTGCCAAAGGTCATGGAGGTCAGCATGTGTCAGTGTATGACACTAACATGTGTTGAAATAGCTAAGTCTCAAAGACAGTCAAAATAGATTTTCATGGTGTGGATAGTGAAGTGACTTTTCGGGTCGTGCGAGATCTATATTCGTAGAAATCAAATTGTTCATTTTCTAGTTTAAATTTAATTTTATTGTTATTAAATTTTATTGTTAATCTTCTTAAACTGTTATCTCTCTATGTTATTACATAAGTGTATATAACCGACTGTGATTGCCACTGGGGGCCGAGCCATGAATAGAGGAATAAAAAAATCATAGTTATTAATCTACAAATAAAGGGGAGATAACATTGTGGAAAGAAGTCAACTAACTTATCCGACTAGGTGTCATGAACAATCAGCTGAGATTGTGGCATTTGAAAGGGAGATAAGTTAGGCAAATCCAGCTGTCACTAATGTCGAGGATTATCCTAAAATTAATATTGATGATTAATGCCTAAATTAGGACAGGGCCATAAAATGAAACTGTACATGTGGTATCCTGCAAAGCTGTTGACTTCCTATCCTCTAAATCTTGCATAGCCTGTATTTCCTTATCTTTAACCTCCTGCATCATCCTCTAAATCTCTCATAGCTTGTATCTCTAGCTCTTTCAGTTCTTTCACTTCTTGTGCTTTCTTATCCTCTAGCTCTCTCAGAATCTTCATCTCTAGCTCTAGTTCTTTCACTTCTTTTGCTTTCTTATCCTCTAGCTCTCTCAGAATCTTCATCTCTAACTCTTCATCTGTCTGTCTCTTATCCTCTAGCTCTCCCCTTTTCTCTTTTGCAACATTCCACTTAGCTATTTCCTCATCTACGTACTTTTTTAACTTGGCCTTCTCATACCCGAACTCCCTACCCATGGCTACGAATTTTTTCTTTATGTTCGCTAACTCGGCCATGATTAAAGTCGCTAGTTATCACGAGTACGAAAAAAAAGTGATTTCGAAGATTCACAGGATGTTGGTCACAAGTGGTGCAAAGGTGCATGTGGGCACACCAGCTACCACGTGATTAGGATTTTTTCAAACACGAATAAACGAATGTCCTAATCACAAATTTGCAAAGCTAACAAAGTAGAAAAACAACAGTTGTTATGTAGCGTACAAAATATTGATCTATGTACGTTTAAACACTAGTCAGTGCGAGTTAATAACAGCGTAAAGATTATAAAACTTATTTCAACACAATAATGAACAAGTCTTATCAAAATCCATATGCCTAACATGTAATAAAAAGACATCCATTAATATCTTTATCTAGAGTTATATGATACCTTCAACCTCCACCTCCTGCTTGTTACAGATACCCAGTGATTCTCTCCCTGAAAGTCCATTGCAGCCTAGAGCAACAGATAGCAATAGGCATTCACTTGGAGGTAGTATTTGGAGAAAAACTGTGGAAACATGTAGGAGACATGTTCTTTGTTACTCCTAACCTAAAGGACTTGATGAACAAAATTATCGTCAAGGTAAGAGATATTTTTTGTTTTCATCATCTAACAACATGCTTGCAACAGCGAACATTCTAACTTAAAATCTTACAACATAAATATCAGTAACATGAATAAAGTGTTCCCATTTTTATCACAAACTTATTTCATAAGTAAAAATATATAGAAATAATTGACAAATGAAGGAAGGGGTGATGTGATGCCAATGTCACCTAGTTAATGTTTATGATTATTATTAATTAATTAATTGTCCATAACTAATTACAAATGATGAGAATGTTAATTTATGTTATTAATAATTCTTCAGCAGACACCACTCATCTCTCTCACTTTGCGGATATGCGGGCATTCTATATGTTTTCATACGTTATATTTACCATCACACAATAGTTCCATAGGTAGAAAACTCCTTAACAAAGGAGAAGACAAATTCATCTTTAATCTATATTTAGCGAACCCCCATCCACCCACTTTCTTCTCTAACATAAGGTTATCAATATGTGTAAGAATGTCAATAAATTTAACAATACAATTATTAAGTAAACAATCAAATACACATATGGCAGATAGAATGAAAAAGATTACTTGAAATTCAATATTTCCATGAAACCATGTTCAAATAATTTTTATACTACACAGTCTATATCCTAAAATACAATACAGCAATAGTGTCAATACTGATCACAGGATAGTTCTTATCAGAGAACAAAACTGGAGTTATTATATCAGTAATAGTTTATACATACCCTGGTTTTAAGCACTCTCTCAATAGTTTTTCAAGTGCTTTTGTAACAATGTCACAAGTTACTGTCCACATCAATTCTAGATGTTTCTCTCCTCACGTTGAAAACACTAATTCACTGTTATTCTATTTTTGTTGTCATACCATCTCCTTCAAGTAGAAAACAATTGTTGCTATTTCTAGTAACTTCACACAACCAGAAATTGGCATACACGCACACACAGCATAATACATGCAACATATCAGTTTTATGAGCAGGTTCTTTAGAAACAATGTCAAGTGTTTAGTATACCATATATAAGCATTATAGTTCACAATTTGTAGAAATAATAGTCTACTCACATAATACATCTCTACGTAAAAAGTAAGTATAATATATCAATAGCAAAAATGCACGAAATATTTCTAAGTCTATTCACTCTCAATCAGTCATTTAGCTCACCATTAAGCTAATGGCCAACTTTCATGACCAGACTTCTTGCCACACGAAATTCAAGTGATCAGACAATAGAATTTTCTGTAGCATTAATCTTTAGATTTCAGCCCACAGGATGGTCTCGTTCTCGAAAATCTGAATTATTAAATAATAAAAACTACTCATCTATTTGGAACTGGTTTTACATTGCACCAGCATTTTCTAGCATATTCACAAATCGAGTGTTTACTCTTAACTCTGACACAAAAATACCTTCAGAAGTGCCTAAGGTCGGGTCACTTCGACAATTTAACAATTTCAATACAATTAAGTTCAGAAATAGGGATAAGCAAATTTACTACATCACAGGTAGAAATATTTGTTGCACTATCTATCTATCTATCTATCTATCTATCTATCTATCTATCTATCTATCTATCTATCTATCTATCTATCTATCTATCTATCTATCTATCTATCTATCTATCTATCTATCTATCTATCTATCTAATCTAATCTAATCTATCTATCTATCTACCTACATATCCATCTATCTATCCATCCACCCACCCATCCTTTCACCCATCCATCTGTGTTTGTGTGTGAGAGAGGAAGAGGGTGTATCTGGACTGCACTACTCAGAATCCCGCCAAGCCTCCTTAAAGACAGCTGTAATCTCAGTCCTCGTCTCTCTACACCAGTACTATGATTCTAGAAATAACATTTAAGTTTATGTGTTGAACATTTTTTTTACCTCTCACGTAAGAGAAAATAATTTATTCTTATCGCGTGGGAAAAAATGTTCTTTTATTAAAAAAATAATAAATTTTTGAATGAATGTTTCGTGAAGTGTTCTTCTTTTTAATTTTTACAATTATATTACTTGATGCAGTTATTTGAAACAGTATTTTTGACGATTTCTTGTTAATTATGACATTTAGAATTTGTACATCTTGCAGTGAAGACGAATATTATATATTTATAGTGCATTTTATTCGTGAGTATATCTGTATATCTGTAAGATTGTGAGTATGTTCTGTGTAGTGACATGAGTATATCTTTGTGTAGTCATGTGAGTATATTTCTATGTAGTCATATGAGCATATCACATTGTATAATATTGATTAATTACTACTATTTTATTGATTAATGAATGATAAATTGATTGTTTAAATCCTTATGAGTGTTACATGCTACTTGTAATAGCTAAAGTTGTGGTCCAAAGTAGATTATTTCATAAGTGCTTATACTGCTTGTCTATCAAAGTTATGACACGTTAGATTACTTAATAAGTATGTATATACTGTACACGCACACATACACACAAACACACACATATACATATATATATATATATTTATAGATAGAGACATAATTAAAACAGGGAAAGAAAGGTCCAGGGATGGCCGAGGAATATCGTATACTGAAGGAAAACGTAGAAATTGCAGAACCTGAACTAGCGAAATGGGAAGAAGCTCAACTGAGGATGTATGAGTTATTCCCGTATGTACGATCGAAGAAAAATGACGAAGTAAGCGATGAAGATGAAGCTGAGGAGCCGGACGAATTAGAAAGGCCTAAGGAAAGTGATGTCGATCAATCAAATACAAACCAGTCAAAGAAATCTAAAAAAAACGTGCTCCACTGGAAAGTGAGCAACATAGCGACATTGAATAGTGTGACGTTTAAAAGCGTCGAAAAAGCAGCATCTTGGTGTATGTACAAACTTTGGTCTGATTTACATATGGACTGATCACTCAAACATTGTCAGATTTATATGTGAATTCATTTATATTTTGTGTGATTCACTTATGGACTGATCATTTATACATTGTCTGAATTACACATGGACTGATCATTTATACATTGTCTGAATTACATATGGACTGATCATTTATACATTGTCTGAATTACATATGGACTGATCATTTATACATTGTCTGAATTACACATGGACTGATCATTTATACATTGTCTGAATTACACATGGACTGATCATTTATACATTGTCTGAATTACATATGGACTGATCATTTATACATTGTCTGAATTACATATGGACTGATCATTTATACATTGTCTGAATTACATATGGACTGATTACTTATACATTATTTACATGCGGACTGGTCACTTGTACATTGTCAGATTTACATAAGAATTTATTTATATTTTGTCTGATTTACATATAGACTGATCTCTTAAAACGTTGTCTGCTTTACTTATGGATTGATCACTTATACATTGTCTGATTTACATATGAATTGATTTATATTTTGTGTTATTTACATCTCACATATTGTCTGATTTACACAAACACACACATGCGCACACACACACATGTATATGTATATAATCAATTTAACTGAAGTCTGATTTAGATACTCTTTGATTTATTAGTCTATAAAAAAAAAGTCATATACACATTTACTAATATATGCACTCACTCAGGACAACACAACACATATACACATTAAGTAAATCTACACATGGCTTGATTAACTCAAAGTATTATAATTATAATTTTAATTAGTTATAATTATGTTTACCTATAGTTTGATATGCAATCAGGGCGATTTATGATGGGATTGTTTATTTATGATTTTATTTATATTTACCCTTAATGCGTGATTAGCAGTATATGCAAAGTTTGTGACTGGATGCACACAATATATAGAACTAGATAAACAGATTAATAGACGATAGATCTTATCCATATCTTGTGTTATTTGTGCATTTAAAATGTGCATACATTCTGACGTAAGTTGTGATGTTAATAATTAATTTGCTTTAGTTTTGAGGTATGATAGGTTGTATGTTTCATTGGGCGTGTTCTGAAGAGTGTACGAAATTTAGAGACGCTTAAAACAAGATTAGTCTAGCAGAGTATATGATCATTTAAGTATCTAAATTATTACTCTTAGTGAAGAAGAAAATCATTCGTGTGGTATGTATAATAATCATTTGAAAAGTACATATAATAATCATTGGAATAGTACATATAATAATAATCATTCATGTAATACGTATAGTAACCATTCGAGTAGAACGTACAATAAACAATCGAGTAGAGCGTGCATTAGTCGTTCGAGTAGTGCGTGTAATATTCGTTCGAATAGTACGTACAAAAATAATTTATTACTTAGTTAATCATTCTAATAGAACGTATATGGATCATTCCAGAAGATCGTGTATTAGTCATTCGAGTAGTGAACATTATAATCATTCGAGTAGAGCAAGTAATAGATAATAAATAATAAATTGTAATATATTATTATAATTATTATAAACCATTACTAATAATGGTTTGAGTAATGCGACTAATAATCATTCCATTAGAGCAAATAATAAATAATAATCTGTAATAGTTAGGGCCCACATTTTACCGCGGCAAGAAACGGTAAATTCAATCATTATTAATAATCAAATAAGTATATCATAGAGTTCATATCCGCACATTTTAATCCACAGATTTGCTTTAGACAAACAATGCTGAAACATATGTAGGCTAATAATGTTCTCAACAAACTATCGAATACTGTTTCTAAAGTTATTATTTATTTATTTTTGAAGAAAACGGCACTGTAAGCTCGTAGGTTTTCTTGTGATAGAGAATATCGCAGTGGTGACAGCACCGATCAATTGTTTAAGAACGAACGTTCCACATTAACAGAAGACAACGGCAACGCAATGAAAGCTTTAGCAAGAGATGCTAAGCGAGTCAGTCTGTCCTCTAAGGCACGCCAACAAGCAGTGATATCAGCTGAAATTACTTCACGAGATGCAATGTCCAGATAAGCTTGCCATTCTTCTGCTGCAGCCATCAGTGTAGGAACTGATCAGCATAATCAGCAAAATTCTTCGAATAGAGTGGTAGCTGACGTGGATCTGACAGATCTGAATAGATCTATTGCCCGCTGCTTTGTTCCCTCAAAATATTCTTCACGTTTAGCAGCAGCACTGTGCTTTGCACATTCACAGCTACTGATTGCAATTGGAAATCGGATGATTTTAGGCAAGTCAGTAAGTCAGACACTTTGTTGTAGACATCGACAGCTATGAAGGATTGTACCTCAAAGGAAGTCAGAGTGTTCATAATTGGCTGGCAGTGCACATATATAAATTCAAGCTCAGCTCTCAGCTTGTTAAGTTTATCACTACTTTGCAGCAATGCCGACATCTTCTTTGTTACGTTTCCAGTATTTATTTAAAGACCCTGCTTAGAATAATTAAAAGACTTTAAATATAATTAATTCTTCCTCTCATATTCTACGCAGACTGGTTGCTCAATTTATTATCTGACTAATTAAAAATGCGTCTTGTAGTTCAGACGACAAATTTACAGACTAATAAACTGCGAACTTTTAGCTAGATTTGAAAACAGTTAAATCCCTCTAAATTAATATGCACTCGTCATCAATCTTTCTGCTCATCCGCCCCCATTCAAATCTAAGAATTAATCTAATTGGTCTATTGTGCATAGAAATCAACTACTAAGAGGTATTAACAAAGAAAATAAGATTTAATAAAGTTTAACAAATTAACAATAAATCGAATGCAACGCGAATAGTCTTCACTCTGTCTTTACGCGCCTATGCCTGATTTTTGTCAATCTAAATTGCCAGAAAAGTGTTCCTTTGAGATCTGTACACTTGATCTTGCACTTAGCTCTATTCTTGTATCCTTGGTCTCAACACTCAGTCATGCTGATTCGTTCCCTCAGTCCCCCTTTAACGACACACGTGGTGCATAAGGAATGATGTCCCTTTGTTAGTGGCTAGGAACTGGAATTTTTGCAGCATGGCCCTCAGAGTGGATTTCGACACGCTTACACCAATAAGCTAATGCAGGTGAGGCATGGGTGAACATGAACCATGAGCCGACCTGTGGATGCAACGTGTTTGGATATAATTCTCAACCTAACAGGCCCTACTTAGGCATGGCTCAATTAAATGCGCTGAACAAAGAGTTTCGACCTCGCGTCGCTTACAATTTAGATTTAGAAAAAATATAATCGTCTCACATGTGTTCCATTTAACAATCATGACGTATGAAGCAATAAAATAGATACAACGTTAAATTAATGTTCATACAAAAAGGGTAATTCAAACCGACAGAGCGCTTCACAATTTACAATTAAAATTACACGCAATAATTGAATTACATGAAGAATTCATATCGAGCGCAGCATTCTGGCTCTTAGTGAATTAAAACAATATAAATTAAAGTACAGAAATGGAAAAATGGTTACAATAAATTTATATTTCGTAACTTATAGGTTTTCAGCTATTTCTCTGAACCATGCTCAAGTGTATATGGAAATCATATAATACATAGCACGAATACATACTTAAACAATACATAGGCAAATACTATTAAATAAAATGATACCTTTGAGAGAAGTCGAAGGGTACCTTGATTCTCTATGGCGCCGGCTGCCTCTCACGACCCGAGTAAGCTGATGGAATTAGCTAAAATGTGCTCGAAGTGAGGGAGCGGAAGCGTGTGGGTACATATATAGAAAGGTATATTGCGTATCACGTGACTGTTCGCAAAGCATGTGGTTGGTTCGAGAACTGGACAATGGTCCTAAAGTTACATAACATCTTGACCTGTTCTAGAAGCACCTAGAAAAAGGAAGCTTGGAACAAAGGGCCAAGGGTTTCAAATATTCGAATTTGAAGTAAACAAGGCAAGTGGGTCACGAAGTCGGACAATTTTATCAGACTGTGACACCCCCTTGCTTTTGAGGCGTTTATCTTACCAAAGATAAAATGCCTCCTACAAATTATGTATGATAAAATGTAGAAGTCCACAATGAAGAAAAATTTACACAAAAAAAATTTCAACATTCCTAGAAATAAAGTGTGCAACTATATTTCTATTTTACAGGAAGGAATCCGTAGGGTTCAGTTAATTGGTTAAACGACATTCTATCAGTACCGGTACTTGATGGCATCAAGCACGACTCATGTAATCTGCGCCAACATTCAAAGACCCTTTGATGTAATGAATATTTGCGTCATACTGTGTCAGAAACAAAGACCAACGCATTAAACGGCTGTTCGTAAATTGCGCCTGTCCGAGAAAGGCCAACGGCTGGTGATCGCACTCAATGACAAAGGTTTTTCCGTACAAATAGTTTTCGAACTTTTTTATGGCCCAAACTATTGCAAGACATTCCTTTTCACTGGTGGAATATTTCTGTTCAGTAGTTGTGAGTTTACGGCTTGCATATGCAACTGGGTGTTTGGTGTCATTATGTTCTTGTAATAACACTGCTCCTAATCCTGTGTTGCTAGCATCAGTCCTTAACAAGAATGGTTTTGTCAGATCTGGCAGTTTAACAACTAAATCTGAAGTCAGTCTAGATTTCAGTGTGTCAAAAGCGTTTTGGCATGCATCAGTCCACACTACTTTTGTAGGCATATTCTTACGTGTCAAGTCAGTCAGAGGACATGCAATGGCACTAAAATCTGGTACGAATTTTCTGTAGTAATTAGCAAGACCAAGAAAACTTCTAACTTGTGTTTTTGTTAGCGGTTGTGAAGTGTCCTTAAGTTGTGCTATCTTAGCTTCACTTGGCGACATAGTTCCATGACTCAACTTGTGTCCCAAGAAGTCTAAGGAGAATTGTGCTATTTCACACTTCGTAGGGCGGGCAGTGAGGTTGGCTTGCTTTAATCTGGCTAGCACATCTCGTAAGAGTGTCAAGTGCTCCTCCCATGTCTGGGTGCCTAGAATTAAATCATCCATGAAGTTCTCAACTCCACGTCCGTACAGTGGTTCTAACAATGACCGCATCATTTTAGAAAAAATGCTTGGAGCGTTTGAAACTCCGAAAGGCATAACTTTCCATGTGTAGTTTCCTACTGGTGTAGTGAAAGCTAGTATGTGTCGATCAGTGTCCTTGACCTTGATTTGCCAAAAACCGCGTGACAAATCTATTTTGGTATAGTAATGAGCGTTAGCTAGCTTAGTGAAGATGAGATCCGGATCAGGAAGAGGTTCGGCACAAAACTCTGTCACTTGATTGAGTTTGCGGTAGTCTACGCAAAAACGGAACGAGTTATCACGTTTTTTAATCAACACGATGGGTGATCCGTAGGCACTGTCAGTCTTCTCTATGACCCCTAGATCTAGCATAGTCTTAATCTCACGTCTAACGTCATCTATCTTAGCGTGTGGCAACGGATACGGCTTCAAACGTATCGGTTTGTTGTCAGTCAGCTTCAGTGAAAATTCTATTAAGTCTGTCAACCCTGGTTTGTCTGTCAGAGTAGATGAGAACTCATTGAGCAATTTATTCACTTCTTTCTTCTGTCCTTCCGTCAAGGCGTCATTCACCCTAACGTCTTTGACAGTTTCGTCCGTCTGTAGAGGACAGTTTGGTAAAGTACCAGTGACGCAATCAGTATCCCCCTCGTCTTCTGTAACTATCGTCGCTACGACAAAATCAGCTTGAGTGGTTTGATCCTCACGGCTTATGTACTTTTTGAGTAGGTTAACATGAAAGATTTTCTCTCTCTTTCCTGTCTGTACCTTATAGTTCAGTCCCCCTAGCTTGGCGGTAACTACAAAGGGCCCCTTCCATTTCATCTGAAGTTTGTTATGTGCTTCAGGAAGCAACAGTAACACTTTGTCATTAACTTCAAATTCTCTAGGTTTGGTGTGCTTATTGTAATATTCTGCCTGTCTAGACTGAGCTATCGTCAAGTTTTCCCGTGCTATCTTGCCTATAGTTTCAAGACGGTTTCTTAAGTCAGTGACGTATGTATAAGTTGTCTTAACTTCGTCATCTGTCTTTTCATCAGTCCAAAGTGCCTTCAAAATCATCATCGGTCCGCGTACAGTACGTCCGTAAAGTAGCTCAAATGGTGAAAACCCGGTGGAAGATTGTGGCACCTCCCTATATGCAAATAGTAGGGCAGGGATGTATCTGTCCCAGTCTTTCGGTTTATCTGTGGCGAGCTTTTTAAGTGCTGTTTTTAATGTCCCATTGTATTTTTCAATCAGACCATTTGCCTGGGGGTGGTATGGTGTGCAAGTAAGATGTTTGATGGAAAGTAAACGATTTACTTCCTTCATTACGTTGCCTATGAATTGACTCCCCTGATCCGTCAAAATTTCAGTAGGAATTCCAACACGACTCCAAAGACCGAAAAGGGCTTCGGCGACAGTTTCAGTATCAATATTTTTCAATGGTACTGCGTCGGCGAATCTTGTTGCGTAATCAATAGTGGTCAGCACGTATCGATTACCTCTCGTTGATGTGGGTATTATAGGCCCAATCAAATCCATTGCTACGCGTTTGTAGGGCTCACTGATCAGTTCAGGCTCTCCTAACGGTGCGGGTCTGATTGAATTTTTAGACTGTGTTCTCTGGCATGTGTCGCAACTTAACACGAATCTACGGATATCGGCAGTGATGTCCGGCCAATAAAACTCACTTGTAATACGACTAGTTGTTTTTTGTACACCCATGTGTGCACCAAAAAGACTCTCATGACCTAATCGTAATACGTCATTTCGTTTGGTTTGTGGAACAACTAATTGTTTCCGAAATTCGTCTCCCACTTTCGAATAGCGGTACAATAAACCCTTTTTCAGAATAATGCACGCTTTCTTATTCGAATCGTCAGTGTTGACGTCACTAACAAGTACAGCTTGTCTGCGTAACTTGTCTAGTGTTTCGTCCTCAGCTTGTAATATTTTAATCTCGCTAACTGTTGCTTTATCTACGGCTGGTGCGGCAGACATCGGTGCAGTTACAGATTTGTCTTTACTACTCGCTGCTCTGGTTACAGCGTTAACCAGTGGTGGTTCAGTTGAAGTTTGTTTTTTGCACGGCAAAACATACTTGCAACCAAGGATCACGTCATGCGGTGAGTTTTCCATAACTGCCGCTTTGACTGTTCCTTCTACAAAGTCTGAAACAATCGAGACTTCAGCTACTGGTAAAATGTCTTGTTCGCCGTTTGCAAAGGTGACAGAGATTGTCTCCCCTGTGTAGTCGGTACGGTTAACTAATGATGCATTTACAATAGCGTCTAGCTCACACCCTGTATCAAGCAAAGCGATTGTATCGTGACCGTTTGCCTGTACTGGTGTTCGATTCGACTTTTCTGTTTTAGGTGTATGACTTTCTACTGCGTAAACCTTAGCTGTTTTCTTTTCAGGACATGTTCGTGAAAAATGGCCACTATCACCACAAGTGTAACATGCAAGATTCTTTTTATCCTTCTGTTTGTCAGACTTGTTTTTAGTGTCGGGTTTAGATGTTTTATCATCACGCTCATTAGGTGCCTTCCCGTCATTTTTCTTATCCTTTCGAGTCTGCGGTTCGTTCGGTCGAGACTTGTTGTTCGCGTGTGCGTTCGAGAATTGAGAATGTGCGTCATCAAAGCGATCGGCGGCGTTGCCTATCTCCTCTAGCGTAGATTTTTCCCTTATTGCTAAGTGAATCAGTAGATCTGATTTGTATGACCCGAGAATATGGTCTTTTACCATTTCATCCCTAAGACCTGCGTACGTCTGTGGAGTTTCGGCTAGATCTATCCATCTTTGGAACAAGTCAGCTACGCGTCGTATGTACTGTGCGTGCGTCTCTGAACTGGCTTTAGTGGCCTGTTTAAACTTACGTCGGTATGTATCTGCTGTGAGTTTGTAACGTTTCAATAATGCGGCCTTGACTGTGTCGTAATTATCTGACTCAGAATCGCTAAGCTTATTGAACTCGTTTTTCGCACTGCCCTGCAATAACCCCGATAAATTTATCGCCCAATGTTCCGCTGGAATGTTCGTTGCTCTGGCTAACTTTTCAAACGTTTTTAAATACGCGTCTATTTGATCTTTGTTCTCATCAAATGGGACCATATTTATCTTTGGAATGATATTTTCAATTCTACTGTGATTATTTCCATCGCTAGAACGCGAATCACCACTGCTTCTGCGATCACGGTTTGGATTGGTAACTTCTAGTTTCTTTACTTCCCATTCTAACCGTTTTATTTCCGCGTCTGCGGCGATGCGTTTGGCTTCTGTATCCGCTGCGATGCGTTTTGCTTCTGTGTCCGCTGCGATGCGTTTAGCCTCGGTTTCAGCTAGTCTTTCAGCCTCTAACTTCTTAGCTTCGCGGGCAGCTAACCGTTCTTCCCTTTCTATCTCTTGCCTTTCTTTGTCCGCTTTTTCTACTCTCTCCTTTTCTCTTTCTTTCTCCTTTTCCGCTTTCTCTAGCTCAGTTTTGACGTAGTTCGTCAGTTCGTCACCCTGATATCCTATCATGATACCGGTTTCTTTCAGGTCTTCGATAACCTGTTTGCGATCCATTTTACTGTCTTAGCGCGCTGGCTACAATAAAAATGTCTCCCGTGAATTGTGTGTTTTAACCGTCGGCGATAACTCCGCTTATCCCGAAAATAACTTTTAGGCTACAACCTTACAAAAATTATTTAATTTACTCAGAACACCTTCCGAAATAAATTACGCGTTAACTCTTTACACGTTTCACCTGCTTGTCACAGTGTCCGCTGTTCCAAGACTTTCGTAATGTCACGGCTCCTACCATACAACATTACACATTATATCTAGCACCCTAAATATAATAGTCCGAAGTCTGTTACTACCGATAACTCTCCTAGCTGGCGGTATAACCTTCGACTCCTCACAATGAAGTACTCAGTAACACAATACTAAATAAATCATTCAATAGCTAACATGACATATTTAACTACGCTTAAATATATCAACATTAACTAACATGCACGCTACTCTGCAAAAGAATACATGCACATGTCACAACAAAAGCAAAGAAAATCAGTGATACAAAAATCAAAAGAACAATTGGCAATTCTGTTCGTTCGTTCGTTTCTAGGTTATGATGCGCCCTATGTATAAAAATGTTACAATTTACAATTTAATACATATCAATCCCGCGACGACCCACACTTGTTACGTTTCCAGTATTTATTTAAAGACCCTGCTTAGAATAATTAAAAGACTTTAAATATAATTAATTCTTCCTCTCATATTCTACGCAGACTGGTTGCTCAATTTATTATCTGACTAATTAAAAATGCGTCTTGTAGTTCAGACGACAAATTTACAGACTAATAAACTGCGAACTTTTAGCTAGATTTGAAAACAGTTAAATCCCTCTAAATTAATATGCACTCGTCATCAATCTTTCTGCTCATCCGCCCCCATTCAAATCTAAGAATTAATCTAATTGGTCTATTGTGCATAGAAATCAACTACTAAGAGGTATTAACAAAGAAAATAAGATTTAATAAAGTTTAACAAATTAACAATAAATCGAATGCAACGCGAATAGTCTTCACTCTGTCTTTACGCGCCTATGCCTGATTTTTGTCAATCTAAATTGCCAGAAAAGTGTTCCTTTGAGATCTGTACACTTGATCTTGCACTTAGCTCTATTCTTGTATCCTTGGTCTCAACACTCAGTCATGCTGATTCGTTCCCTCAGTCCCCCTTTAACGACACACGTGGTGCATAAGGAATGATGTCCCTTTGTTAGTGGCTAGGAACTGGAATTTTTGCAGCATGGCCCTCAGAGTGGATTTCGACACGCTTACACCAATAAGCTAATGCAGGTGAGGCATGGGTGAACATGAACCATGAGCCGACCTGTGGATGCAACGTGTTTGGATATAATTCTCAACCTAACAGGCCCTACTTAGGCATGGCTCAATTAAATGCGCTGAACAAAGAGTTTCGACCTCGCGTCGCTTACAATTTAGATTTAGAAAAAATATAATCGTCTCACATGTGTTCCATTTAACAATCATGACGTATGAAGCAATAAAATAGATACAACGTTAAATTAATGTTCATACAAAAAGGGTAATTCAAACCGACAGAGCGCTTCACAATTTACAATTAAAATTACACGCAATAATTGAATTACATGAAGAATTCATATCGAGCGCAGCATTCTGGCTCTTAGTGAATTAAAACAATATAAATTAAAGTACAGAAATGGAAAAATGGTTACAATAAATTTATATTTCGTAACTTATAGGTTTTCAGCTATTTCTCTGAACCATGCTCAAGTGTATATGGAAATCATATAATACATAGCACGAATACATACTTAAACAATACATAGGCAAATACTATTAAATAAAATGATACCTTTGAGAGAAGTCGAAGGGTACCTTGATTCTCTATGGCGCCGGCTGCCTCTCACGACCCGAGTAAGCTGATGGAATTAGCTAAAATGTGCTCGAAGTGAGGGAGCGGAAGCGTGTGGGTACATATATAGAAAGGTATATTGCGTATCACGTGACTGTTCGCAAAGCATGTGGTTGGTTCGAGAACTGGACAATGGTCCTAAAGTTACATAACATCTTGACCTGTTCTAGAAGCACCTAGAAAAAGGAAGCTTGGAACAAAGGGCCAAGGGTTTCAAATATTCGAATTTGAAGTAAACAAGGCAAGTGGGTCACGAAGTCGGACAATTTTATCAGACTGTGACATTCTTTAACTAGACTGTAGCTCTACTGTGTTCGATTTCAGTAGCAACGGACGAGATATAATAGTCTAGATACTCAGCGTGATACAGCACAGTCTCGAACCAAGAGTTCCATCTTTTGATGACTGGAGTTGGCGGCATGACTGCCTTTTCAACTTTCATTTGTCGCAGATGATGAAGATACCTAGCACGACGTCCTGGTGCTTTGGAGAATATGGCCTTGACCCAAAGCAGTCAGCATATCACAAAGTCCGTAGTGCTTCATGAAACTCTCCTCCAACCAATGACAGGATATGGGCCCAACATGTGACATAAACAGCAAGTGGCAGTATTCATCGCAAACTTCACGAAAACATTTTTTCATATAAGCCGCTGTCACATGTCCTGTTTTCATTTAACGACCCTGTCCCAATTTAAGCACTAATGATCAATATTAGTTTATTAGATAATCCCTAACATTAGCAACAGCCGGACTGACTAACCTATCCCCCCTCAAATGCCACAATCTCAGCCTAATTGTTCATGACACTTAGCTGGATAAGTTAGTTGACTTCCTTGCCTACAATGTTATCTCCTCTTTATTTATAGATTAATGTGTATAATTCTTTATTCCTTTATTTCTTGCTCGGCCCCCAGTTGGCAAATCACGGTCAATTACAAATGCTTATGTAATAACATGGTGAGATAACAATTAAGTGAATTAACAATAAATTTTAATAAAAATAAAATTAAACTTGAAAACAAAAGCATGAACAATTCGATTTCCACGAATAACAGAGCAATACTGCGAGACCCGGTAAGTCAATTCATTTTTTTTAATTTATTTATTTCCACACCATGAGAATCTATTTCTGACTGTTTTAGGACTTAACTTTCTATTCCTGTCCAACGGAACGCAGTATTGGTGGCAGCGATAATCACTCTTTACAATTCTACTAATTCATAGTTTACATTATGTGAAAATTCAATTGTATAAAATCTTTATGATATATATTCCTTCATTACAATACAGTTGTTCATAAGTTGATTCAGCTAGAGATCCACGCTGTGCATGTTAGCTTTCCCGTGATAACAATAAATCAATGGTAATACGACTACGTACACGTGGGATTTTCCACCACTTTACAAACGTACATTGCTAACACCACATAGCTTCTGTAGGAAAATATATTAGTTTTAACATCATCAAAATCACAAGAATATTCTACACACATTTACAATACAAAATACATAGTATCAAAATTCAAAAAGGAAAAATGATTAGAGAAAATCAAGTGTATTGTCACTATGTACTTCGTAGGCGCAGTCATAATGGATGCAGCTTCTATATTTTTACCTCTGTAGGTTGGAGCCAATCCATTCAGGTAGTTTTATCAATGAAATGAAGGTCAACTAACATCTTAGTGCTACGTCATTGCCTGGTAAGCAAATGATCATACATGGGCAGTTAGTATCCGGTTTTGGGGGTAACCTTCAACTGTGATCTAACTTACTTTCCCTGAACGCATAAACAACTATTTTCTGGCCTAACCTTTAATCCTTAACGGAAGTTTCTCAATGGATACGTAAGGTCGGGGAAAAACCCGTATATGAAAGAAACAGTTAATAATTTGGAAAAAGGTTATCAAAAGTATATAATTTGTTTTAATATAACTTCACAGCTGCATTATCCGTAACAAATGCCACAACATCATTGAAGTGCACATTAACCTCCGTCAGAGTACAAAAGTCATTTTACTGTAAAATACAAAGATGAATATGATTACAGTGACCTCATGGAGAAGTTTTATTTTGTACTTTCCAAAAAATGTGTGCTTTATATTTTCAGTTCACAAGTTCACTGTATTTTCACTTCCTGAGAGTACAGCAATGAAGCTTTTGTCCAATTCACCAACCGCACTTAATGTCATAACACACCAACATTTCATACGATCGTACCCGGCTGTTTACCGTACAGACTCTTCCAATTACTCCCCAGCACCCTTGTGGAGTGTTGGATGCCAACTTGGTTAGTGAAAGAAATTTGGCGTAATGAATGCCTTGCACTTACTGAAAATTTTATCATTATTTGGAGCAACACTAACAGTAATGTTGTTATCATCATCATCATCATCATCATCATCATCATCATCATCATCCAGCCTTTTTGCACTTTTGTTGACTGTAGGCTGTGAACTAAGGTCTCGGAATATTATCAAGATTCTGAAAGATGCAGGGTTTCACGGAGGATGTTGGCACTTTCGGGGAGCACTGCTTTTAGAAGTGGGGCGAGTCTGTGGTTTCCAGGTAGTTTATTCAGATGTTATGTTCCCCAAGGCTCCTATCACTATAGGTATCACTTCTGCTTTTACATTCTACAGTATCTGGATTTCTAATCTGAGGTCTTAGTTTCTTCTCTTTTGTTTTTATATTTCTATCACTTGGAATGGTAACATCAATGATTGCTGCTGTTCTGCTGAAATTTTTGAGAACCACAATGTCTGGTCTTCGTGCAGAAATCACCCCTTCCGTTTTTATCTCGAGGTCCCACAGTATTTTGACATCGTCTGTTTTGGTGAATGCTTCTGGTCGGTGCATCCATGATCATTATGGGTTTTTTCTTCATAGTTCTCACATAGATTTCTATGAATATCATTTGCCTCTTCGATGGTCTTTTGCTTTATTTTGTTACAGTCAGAACCTGACATGCATATAGTATATATTCTGTTGTTTCATCCATGGATTTGCAGAGTCTATACTTGGAATCATTGGAATGTTTCATGATTTTGCTCTTGTGTGATTTCCTGTTCAATGCTCGATCTTGAGCAGCTGATATGATTGCTTCTGCTTCTATTTTCAAACGTGCCTCTTTCAACCATGTGTATGTTGATTGTTTTGTTGATGTTGCATTAGCTTGTCGTACATATTGGCCAAGGAGCGGTTTTGGCTCCAGGTATTTGCTAGTGCATGCTTCTTTGTTTGTTTGTGAGGGGTGGTATAGTGAATTTAAACCATCTATATAAAGTTTTAAATGATTTGGATAATTTTTGTACATGTATTTTAAGGTGTTTTGTTACGATTGTTATGTGTTGATGCACTTTGAGTTTTTTTTTAAAAATCAGTGTAAGGTCTACTTGTGGGGGTGAGTTGGTCCATAGTGACGGTGTGACCATATGAGGGGGTGTTCTGTTTTGAGTAAATTTAATTTAGGTAATGTGTAATTCAAGAGTTTATATACTAATGTGGCGTGGTAGTGCAGTTATGCTCTCTCTCTCTCCCCCACATACATACACTCATACACACACACACACACACACACACACACACACACACACACACACACACACACATCTGAAGATACAGAAAAGAAACATCTGGAAACCACAATGATTGTTATAATCATAGCATATGTTGTTGAAGGGAAAAATACATTCCAACGAAGAGTGATGATTCTCTGTGAAAACTGTTTATTATTTCAGTGGCCTTGAACTATCAAACTCCTGGTGAAGAAATGCAGCTGAACGACGGGTTCTTCCGTAACAATGGTGGATGCGGTTATGTCCTGAAGCCCGATTTCTTGCTTGATGTGGATCGAATGATTAACATTACAAAAGGAGGTTTATCAAGGAGTGCACCATTAAACCTCCGGATCGGTGTAAGTACATGTAATAAGCATGTAACTATTTTTTGTATATGATTATACATCTGAACAGCTGTCCGGCACAATTATTTTACTTTTACTCATTTCTAGATAACGTTTACAGCTTATGCCGTTTTCATGCGGGAGCGAAGGCTGTGGGGTGGGTGGGAAGTGGAATTTCATCAGAACTCTGCTCTTGAGCTTCACCATTTCTGTCTCTGCAGACTGTTATTTTGTTTTCCTTTTCTTCAGTTGTGTATGTTTCTTCTTGTCACCTGTACCCTTCTCTCAAAAGACAGGAGGGTGGTGGCTAGTCGACGCCACGTAGAACTTGCATACAAATCCACACACAAATACCAAGATGGTTATTTGGCTCAAATTTTATTCTGCATGTAGGTTACATATTACCGAAATGTTTGAATGCGTGATTGCATACGGGTAAGGGTGAAGTGTAGACAGCACGGACCACACAACGTGTAACAAAGACCACAACCACTCTTTCAAAATCATAGACAGAAAAATGTCAAAATATAAATTCAAATTTATTGAACTATGGGTTTCCTCTCACACGTTGGTTAGTCAGCCATCCACAACTCACACTCGTGGGGTAGGGGGAAAGAAAAGAAGGAAAAGAATGAGGAGTGATGAAATAAAATAAAAGAAATACAAAACTCAAGATTATTTATGCAGTACTACTTCTAAAATAGGTTAAGCATTTTTCAACATAAAATACCAGTCATTATTTAAAAGTTCTGGAGCCACTGCTCCTATATCAAAATTCAATAATTCGAAAGAAAAACAATATCATTCAGTCCTCCTCAATCAGTCACATCAAAATTTTCTTATACTAATCTTAAAATGGTTCTTCACTGATAAATGTAGATTTAAGTTTAAGGTTTATTTTTAATTTAAGATTTAATTAAGATTCTAAGCTTTAGTTTTAAGTTTTAGGTTTATGTGCTCTGAGATTCCTACACTAGTTAGTGTTTTTCTACTCACATAGTTATTGTCACTTTCTCCTCGTGCTGGGGGGTTTGAAGATACACAAAAACACCGCCGACGTCTTGACACTGGTTCGCTCCCCAGAACCCAAAGTACAGCCATCCCCACTGCTACTGTTTCACTCTCTCACTACGCTACTCATTAGGCCTATTTCTCAACGTTTGTTACATTTTCTCATTGCGTCTCACTTCGTTCCTAATTTCTTCTCATCTCATTACATTTATCACTCCTTCTCTTCTCATTATGTTTCTCATTTCTTCTCTTCTCTTCTCTTTACGTTAATTAATGGTCAACCTTGCCTTTATATTGCGCGACATGCCACACATGATTGTGTACTGTCTATCTGCAATATCTCCCAATACAGTGACACTAAACTTCCATCAGTCTATTCTTCCACTGCCTGGAAAATAGTTGATCATCCATGGTCTTTGCACAGTCTTTGAAGAACCCGAGATGACTGTCCATATGACTGGTCCATCTTGATCTGCTGAGGCCCTAATGGCGCACCTTCAAATACAGCCAGGTAGACATCTGACACTCTATTGCAGCATCCAAGAGTTCTCTAGCTGGTTGCCAGCTAGCTTTCCTAGAGTCCTTGGTATGAAAAGCAGGGAGAAACTCAGAAGGACTTTCTCACCCCTCTACTAACCTCTACATTCTTGGTGTTTCTCTTTTGTTTCTGTCTCCATCATCCCCTTTTATAAGCAAAGTCCTTGTACATCATTTTCACTGAGCTGATTGCAAACACACCCCCCTCCAGCACACAGCACCCCCATCCAGCTCTACACGTACATGCTGTTTAATTTCCTGACTATCCACTTCATTTAGTGCCAAGTATCGAATTCCAAGTTGACACCTTTGAGTGACATATCAATTTGCCTGCTAACTTCCTAACCCAGAGCACAAAAGTCTCAGAGCACTAATTACTTTTATTTTATTTTTAAAACTACATTTCCACAGTGACTCATCGCCACCTTGCAAGAGTACACTAGTCATAAAAAGAAAGGATTGTACACACAGACTAACACATTTAACTATAACAAATAAATCTTAACATTTCAATAACTCAAAATTCAACAAATAATTTCACAATAACAATATCTAACTGTAAACTACCAAAATTTTTATAGTGGTGATTCTTAAAACAAGTTACATTTCAAAACTCAGAGCCTGTTTTCTTACAGACAAAATTAGCATCTCAGTGGCCTACCATGTATTCTCCATACAAGACATGATTTATGGATCTGGCATTGCTGACCGCAGAGGGGTAAATGCGTGCATCCTCGAAAGTTAATTATGCTCTCCCATTCACTGCATGCACTACTATCAAACTCATTTCTTCCTTAGCTAGCGTTTCCATCTTAGGTTTCACATTGTGGACAAAATGGTCATTTTAGCCCCTTTCTATGTTTAAATTAATTTGGCTGTTTTGTTAATCGCTTAGAGTATGATGACACTTAGAGAGAAAAAAATAACATTTCCTTATATCCGTGACACTTCTTCATTATTAGCTTTGGAGTGGCTGATAGACTTTGAACACTGATAATTATAATGAGGCAGGTAGGGAGTATTTTATAGAGCCCAAAGTAGTACCATACCAAGTCTGACTTAGCAGATAAGCAAGCCCGGGATGTTCACCCTCCTGTAGATGATGTTGTTGGTCATTTCTAGTGTTTCCCATTCTGGTTATTGTTGCTGCTGTTGTTGTTTATTATGCTTCTGTTTGTCTTTGCCTAGGTTTAAGTTTGGTTAATAAGGCAGGTTGGTGTAGTTCCATGGTGATGGTGAATAGGCACCTAGAGGTCTAAAATGTATATCATTGATGGTTACAAAGACTCTAATGGCGCTCCTGGTAGTTTGCCCATTGTTGTTTGGGGAGTTTCAGCACATATTTTGTCCTTATTGAAGGGGGGGGGGGTCGGTAACAGTTGCTGTTGCTGTTACAGGTGGTGGTACAGTTGTTGTTTTATTATTTATATTTTCTTTCGTAAATATGTTACATCTGTCTAAGGATTATAATTTATAAATTCTGCTAGATGTTTAAGGCACTTTTCTTTCTCGCATCTACCTTTCATAAGCATCACGCCATAACTATTTCTCAGGTTATTAGTGGCATGTGCCTTCCCAAGCCAACGTCAGCAATGACAAGCAGCATAATCAGCCCATTTGTCAAGGTTAAGGTCGACTGGGGCATGAAGCAATCCTGCTCATTCCAAACAAAAGCCGTCAAATATAATGGTACGTTAATTGTCAAAGATTAAAATAAGACTCAAGTAAGATGTTAGTGTTTTATTGATAACGATACTACTGTACTGTGCTTCTCTCACTAAATCGTTATTGTACAGCACTGTTCTCACTATAGCATAATTGTACAACACTGTTCTCACTATAGCATTATTGTACATTACTGTTCTCACTATAGCGTTATTGTACATTACTGTTCTCAATATAGCATTTTTGTATGGCAATATTCTCACTATAGAGATATTGTACAGCACTGCTCTCAAAGTTATAGAGTTATTGTACAGAAATGTTCTCACTATAGCGTTATTATACAGCACTGTTCTCACTCTAGTGTTATTGTACAACACTGTTATCACTATAGAGATATTGCATTGAATTCTAGTATGCTATTCTCACTATCAAGTTATTATACTTAATTGTACCTCCTTGACTTTATTTTTGTCACTGCCATCCTTCTCTCTGAAGAAAGGGGTGGTGGTTAGTCGATGCCACATAGGACTTGCATAGATGTTATTATAAACCCATACACAGAATACCAAATATGGTTATTTGGCTCCAATTTTATTCTGCATGTAGGTTACATATTGCCGACAGGTTTGTATGTCTGATTGCGAACGGGTAAGGATGAAGTGTAGTCATCACAGACGATTGTCGCGATTATACCCTGGGGTGACTTTGTAATGATGAATTATATCAAATATGTGTAATTAGTTATGATAGAAGACATCTACAAGAGCCAGTGCAGAGTATGGGTCACTGGTTAGATATCTATATCTGCAACTGTTACCTGGATATTCTGGTATGTCACCAATTTGGCTCTGCCCCCACTCAGGTTTCAGCTGAGGATCAATGTTTATGAATAAATATATAAAATGACGAATAAAGGACAAGACATAATCATTAGATTATCATTTTGGACTACAAAAACAAATGAAAGAAATTACATATGCATTTAAAATAATAAAAAGAAATTTAATAAAGAAAAGTTAACAAGATAAAAATTATAGATACAAAGTCATCAAGGCAATTTTGCTACACTGGAGTCACTTTCATGGGAACTCAACTTATGCATTGGAATGACGTCACAGTCTTGTAGATTTAGATCTGCCACAGTCAATAGATGAATGTCTCACTCTAGCCAGGGACAATGTAACCAAGATAAAGAGAATAGGCAACAAGCCACAAAAACAGGCAGCTACAAAACAAGCAGCCGAAAATAAAAACCCTATTTAAGCCAGGGTTTTGCTCTGCATATACGACCCAGTATGTGGGAAGGACTATTCTCTAGTTGTCAACCTTCGACAATTTCAGGAATGTGTGAAGATAAAATTTTCTCTTTTATCACCCTTGGGATCACACCTGCGTCTATTAGGCACGCTTTCAACCAATTACTTAGTGCTAATAGGGATTAAACCTTTCTAACGACTTCTAAACGCACACACTGACCTAGCTTACAACGCTTCCCATTGTATAGCAAAACACACACACTTGCCGCAAAAATAATCTCTAGCTATCTTATTGGCCATTGATCACACAACTTAAACAACAAACACTTGATCACTTATCTGCCGCAAACATTAAACACCGGCCAGTAAATCTACCACCTCTTATTCATTCAGGACCTCACTTCTAAGTCAACATGATGCAATATACATAAATCATTCAAATTATAATAAAGTTCAATTTAAATGCAACAATGAAAATTTATATAAAATATATGAGAAAATTCCCCATCATACAACAACGATACAATGTGTAACAATGACCAAAACCACTCTTTCAAAACTATTGACAGGAGAAGTCTGAATATCAAAATATAAATTCAAATTTATTTGACCTGTGAGTTTTCTCTCACATGTTGGTTAGTCAGTCATCCACAACTCACCCGTGGGATAGGGGAAAAGAAAAGAAAGAAAAGAATGATGAAAAAAATAAAAGAAATATAAAACTAAAAATTCTTCATGCAATACTACTTCTAAAATAGGCTCAGCATTATTCAAAATAAAATAATAGTCATTATCCAAAAGTTCTGGAGTAACTGCCCCAATATAAAATTCAATAGTTTAAAAAGAAAACAATGTCATTCGACTTGCAAGTCCTTTTCAACATAGTTTGAATTTTAGAATGACTCTTCAAACTTAAGTTTAAAATTTATCTTTAATTTGAGGTGTAATCCTTAATTAAGATTCTAATCTTTAGTTTTAGATGCTCTGAGATTTTTTACCTAATTAGTATTTTGTTCTACTCACATAGTTATTGTCACTTTTTCCTCATGCCGGGGGTTTGAAGATACACAAAACACTGTCAACGTCTCGATATGTGGTTTGCTCCCTGGAACCAAAGTACAGCCATCCCACTGCTACAGTTTCATTCTCACATTATGTCTCGTTAGGCCTACTTCTCAACTCTCTTTACGTTTCTTATTACATCTCATCTCATTAATTAGTGGTCATCCTCGCCGTTATTCTGCAACAGTTGCTTACTGCCTATCTGCGATATATCCCATTCGCTGTGACACCAAACTTTCAACCAGTTTTTTCTTCTACTGCCTGGAAAATGGCTGATCACCCGCAGACTTTGCACAGTCATTTGTAAACCCGAGAGTCTGTTTGACTGGTCCATCTTGATCTGTTGACAGCTCTGACTGTGTGTCCTAAAATCACAGCTGGGTAAACATCTGGCACTCTATTGTTGCATCCAAAAGTTCTCTTAACTGGTTGCCATCCAGTTAAAGTAGAGATCCTTGATACAAGACGTGGAGAAAATCGAGGGTCTTCATACCCCTCTGCCAAACACTACATTCCAGGTGTTTTTCATTTGTTTTGGCCTCTCTCATCCCATTTTATACACAAAGACATTGTACAACACTTTCCCTGAGCTGGCTAGAATACATCCCTCAGCACACAACACCCCCATCCAGCATGCACGTAGTCTCAAATTTTGGTGACTGTCCACACTTTCCCCGTTAGTGAATGATATCAAATTCAAGTTTACACTTTTAGTGTTGAAAACAGTTTCCTGTTTCTACCTACCTATTCAGAGCACATAACTGACCTCAAAGCATCCCTTATTTTTATTTTATTTTAAAAACTACATTACCATGGTCACTCATCAACACCTGACAAGAGTTCACTGTCATAGCAAAGAAAGGTTTGCACACACAGACTGACACATACAACTATAACAATGTAAATCTCAACTTTCAAATAACTCAAAATTCTGCTTAAACAGACAATTTCACAATAACAATATCAATTAACCTTAAGCAATACTACTATCAACATTTTATAGTGGTGATTTTAAAAAAATAGTTGCATCTCAAAATCTCAGATCCGGGTTTCCTCACAGAGAAAGTTAGTATCTCTGTGGTCTATCACGTTTCCCATACATGGCGCATATGATTGTTTTGGCATTGCAACAATGAAAATTTATAAAATATATGGGAAAATTCCCCATCATACAACAGTGACCACACATCTTAACAGCTCAAATTGAAAATTGTCCCTTCCACTGGCTTTAGCATGCAAGGAGTGTGAAAAAAATTGAAAAAAACTATCAACACTCTAATTAAGCAAGAGTGACTTCCCAGCATTTCCTCTGTGTGAAGTAAACAGCAATAAGGTTAGTAGTATGAGAATACTTTGTTAACAGTAGGAAACAAAATACGTGTTGCCTAAATGATTTACAGGTATGTTTATGATAAATTCATTTACATGGCTGACCTGGTTAGTTTAGGGAGTTGTTGGGATCATTCAGGTATGTTGCCAGCCTGAGGATAAGGGTTAGATTTCTAGAAGGTAAGTTTACATGGGGTCTGTTTTTAGAGGAGTGGTGGATATGAGCTACATAAGCCAGTATGTGACAGAATCCATACACTGTTTATGTGAGAGGACGGAATTTAAGGCTTGTGAGCAATGAATACGTCATAATATCAGCAGACGCTGAGTTCCAGTAGATTTTCCCTATACATCACAACTTTGCACAAACCATCTTGCAGTGAATTAGCAGTACAAAGACTTACTGTGAAAATAAAAATCTGGTAGATGACATTGTACAAACATATATAACTAATAGTTCGTATGAACAGGAAAATTTGAACAGCCTACCCCACCACAAACAATAACACTGCAATTAACATTTAACTCAGTAGAAGGGTATGACATATATTTTATTCCATAGAAATTAACATTTATCTCATTAGGAGGGGTTAATAGGGTATAAGAAATATATTTAGTTCTAGTTGAGAGCACAACACAACAAAGAATATTCATCTCACTGGAAAGGGTTAATAGGGTATAAGAAATATATTTAGTTTTGTGTTTGAGAGTACAACTTAATAAAGAACATTTATCTCAATAGAAAGGGTTAAAAGGGTATAAGAAATATATTTAATTCTGTGGTTGAGAGCACACATAACACACGAGTTATATATGTACACATGGAACTCCGAATTTATCGTGCTTGCAGCTGTGTTCAGGAGTAGTTAATCAGCTTAATTTAATCCTACTTTCTCGAGCAATTTATTTAGCTCACTGTAATCTTATGCCCAAGGGCACCTTTACAATTTAATGTGGCCCTGAGTTCACGTGCAGCTATTTAGCTTATTATGTTTGTGCAGCTGTGTTCACATACACCCATTTACTTCAATGTAACCCTACGTTCACCTGCAGCTGTTTAGCTTAATGTAACCCTATACTAATTTGCATCTATTTAGCACAATGTAACTCCAAACTCGCAGCTATTTAGCTTATTGAATAATTGTGCTCATCAACAAAATTATATTGTTCACACGAAGCTGTCGTGTAAGCAGAAGTTGTTTATTGTCCATTTCAAACTGCATGGTTACGATGAAAGTGCATCACCTCTTGTGTTTGAAAAACGTTTGCACTCGAAACTGCTATATGTGTTAATGTGCAGCTACTTCGAACTTGAGAGCTAGGGTGATAATGTGCACTTACTGTTCTTACGCAGAGCTACTTCACATATATTTTCAGTTTTAGTCTTTCCTTAAATGCAACAGCTGTAAAATGTTATTCATAACATTAAAGATAACACATATCATAATCATGTCATATATCAAATAATACTATTGCCATACATCAATAAAACAATAATTATGCTGCTTGAAATCTTTACATGACCTGTATGTACTCTATGTTGCAGGTCTGAACCCTTTATGGTACGAAAGTCATGAATTAAAAGTGAACGTTCCAGAATTAGCCATCGTGAACTTTATGGTATATGATGATAATGTGGGAAGGAAAGACTTACTCGGGTACTATTCGCTTCCTTTCATGAGTATGCAGCAAGGTGAGATTGTGAATCATAGGCAAATTGCTACTCCTCCTCTTCTTCTTCCTCCTTCCTCCTCCTCCTCCTACTGCTACTGCTGCTACTATTGCTATTGCTACTACTACTACTGCTGCTGCTGCTGCTGCTACTACTACTACTGCTGCTGCTACTACTACTATTACTACTACTGTTATTGCTGCTGCTACTCTACTACTACTACTACTACTACTAACTGCTACTACTACTATTACTGCTGCTCTATTACTACTACTACTACTACTACTAACTACTACTACTACTACTACTACTTCTATTACTACTACTACTAACTGCTACTACTACTATTACTGCTACTCTACTACTACTACTACTACTACTACTACTACTACTACTACTACTTCTATTACTACTACTACTAACTGCTGCTACTACTACTACTACTATTACTGCTGCTCTATTACAACTACTACTACTACTACTAACTGCTACTACTACTACTACTACTACTACTACTACTACTACTACTACTACTACTAACTGCTACTACTACTATTACTGCTACTCTACTACTACTACTACTACTACTACTACTACTACTACTACTAACTGCTGCTACTACTACTACTACTATTACTGCTGCTCTATTACAACTACTACTACTACTACTAACTACTACTACTACTACTACTACTACTAACTGCTACTACTACTACTACTACTACTATTACTGCTGCTCTATTACTACTACTACTACTACTACTACTACTACTACTAACTGCTACTACTACTACTACTGCTATTACTGCTGCTCTACTACTACTACTACTAACTGCTACTACTACTATTGCTATTACTACTGCTCTACTACTACTACTACTACTACTACTGCTGCTGCTACTACTTCAACTATAATAATAATAATAATAATAATAATATTTGTTGGACTTATTGAAAACGATATCTGGTCTTCGTGCAGGAATCACTCGATCTGTTCTTATCTCGAAGTCCCAGAGTATTTTGACTTCTGTTTAGGTGATTGCTTCTAGATGGTGCATCCATGCTCTTACTGTGGTTTTTACTTCATAGTTCTCACGTAGATTTCTATATATAAGGTTTGCCACTTCTTGTGTCTTTTGGAGAATTCTGTTCCAGTCAGAACCATTGTTTTATCCAAGGATGTGCAATATCTGCATTTATCTGCTGTTTCATTTCCTGTTATTTTCTTGTACTTGGAATCCATAGAAATGTGTTGTTAATGTTGTGGTTGTCTGGATTCCTGAGGTAGTGCCTAATTTTGTTTGTGGTATATGTTCTAGAAATGTTCTATTGCATAATATCTGTATTGAAGATAATGAGTCAGTATTAGTATGTTTTCATTTATGGGTAAGTATGGTTCTTGTTCAGTTGTAATAGTTCTTGTTCAGTTGTAATAGTTCTTTTTGCATGGTTACCAGTTCAGCTGTTAGTAGTGTCTGAGCATTGTGTAATTTGTAAGTTTATGTTCCATTGTAAACTGAATGCTGCTCCAGTTCTTTCAGGTGTTTTGGAACCATCTGTATACATTTTTAGATGATCTGATTAAGATTGTGCATGAGTGTTTTGACGTGATTGTTGTAGGTTGGAGCATTTTGTTATTTTAGTAGTGTAGGTAAGGTCTAGATGGTAGGGTTGGAGCATTTTGTTATTTTAGTAGTGTAGGTAAGGTCTAGATGGTAGGGTTGGAGCATTTTGTTATTTTAGTAGTGTAGGTAAGGTCTAGATGGTAGGGTTGGAGCATTTTGTTATTTTAGTAGTGTAGGTAAGGTCTAGATGGTAGGGTTGGAGCATTTTGTTATTTTAGTAGTGTAGGTAAGGTCTAGATGGTAGGGTTGGAGCATTTTGTTATTTTAGTAGTGTAGGTAAGGTCTAGATGGTAGGGTTGGAGCATTTTGTTATTTTAGTAGTGTAGGTAAGGTCTAGATGGTAGGGTTGGAGCATTTTGTTATTTTAGTAGTGTAGGTAAGGTCTAGATGGTAGGGTTGGAGCATTTTGTTATTTTAGTAGTGTAGGTAAGGTCTAGATGGTAGGGTTGGAGCATTTTGTTATTTTAGTAGTGTAGGTAAGGTCTAGATGGTAGGGTTGGAGCATTTTGTTATTTTAGTAGTGTAGGTAAGGTCTAGATGGTAGGGTTGGAGCATTTTGTTATTTTAGTAGTGTAGGTAAGGTCTAGATGGTAGGGTTGGAGCATTTTGTTATTTTAGTAGTGTAGGTAAGGTCTAGATGGTAGGGTTGGAGCATTTTGTTATTTTAGTAGTGTAGGTAAGGTCTAGATGGTAGGGTTGGAGCATTTTGTTATTTTAGTAGTGTAGGTAAGGTCTAGATGGTAGGGTTGGAGCATTTTGTTATTTTAGTAGTGTAGGTAAGGTCTAGATGGTAGGGTGAGATAGTCCGTGGTGGTGGTGGGACTGGGTTTTTGTTTTATTAATTAATTTGTGCATTTTAATAATTTCTTTCGTAAGTTGGTTAAGGATTGCTTCTATCATATGTCCATTTGGTATGTTTTATATTTCTGGCCAAATTGCTTGTGTATCCTCTTATGACCCATTTTGTGATTCTAAGCGGATGTTTGTTGGTAGTGTGTGACCAAGTTGTATTTTATTTGCCATCATTTTAATGCGCGTTTACCTCGTCTTTTGTATTAGATTCAAATGTCCATATTTATAATTCTCTTATTATATTTTGTTTAGTTGTTTAGTAGTGCATATGTGCTTAACCTTAGAGCTTTATTTTGTACTGTCTGTAATTTTGTTTTACTAGGGGATTATTCGTAGCCGTATACGTTGTGTTTTGTAGTCTATTATAATAGACTATTTATCCACTGAACTGTAGCCTCAAAGCATTCTCCAAACTCCAGAGAACTATCTTATCCTATCTAAAAGACCTCAACACGTTGGGAAAAGACCCCTTCCTCTGCAGTTTTGTTCCTACTAAAACTACACAACTCAGACTCCTCGTGCTCCAAAAGATAACTCTTGCTCGTCTTAGCTTCCCAATCCAAATTTTAAAACAAATAACATCGAACCCTTACAGATTTCGAATCAATTTACGCCCGATAGCTTCACATATAACAGCTCTATACCATCAACATATACATAGGAAATCATCTTTATTAGCACAACAATGTTCCTTGGACAGTCTAGCATTATGATATTATCAAATCACAATCTACGTACTTAATAAACTTTTGTAAACATTTCTTAATTAGCAGAGTAACGCCTCCGAACCGTCATTCTTGGTTCGATTACTTCTTTGTCCGTGACTCAGAGTTTTCAGTAAACGTTTTCTATAGATACAGAGCGTCAAACGATTGAACATACCGTATGAACACATAAATCCAGTTATATTCCATGTAAATATCATTAGTTGTGTTTGACTAGAACTGCAACACTGCTGTTGTACGCCTTCCAGTATGAATCATAATGACTGTGCCTGGGCTGGCTACATTCTCATTTACATACAGGACTGTTAATTATGCAAATGCACACCTACTGAAACTCCATGTCGTATCCTCAACATTGCCCATTATGGCTTTAAGTTTTGTCTCATATCTCTAATTTTCTGTGCAGAACCTTGGATACAGCATCTGTTGACCTTTAGCTTCCCCTTATTTATCAATTTTTTTGGCGATCTTTGAACATTATTTCTAAATCCATTTTGTAATTCAGTATTCATAGTTATTATTGATGTCGTTATCAACGTCATTGTCATTATTAATCTTTCTTCTTTTATCATCTTATTTACTTAAGATTGCTTATTCTCCTTCAGTTTTTTGCATTTTCTTTTCTTTTTTCTTTGCATTTCATTTAGTTGTCCGTTTTCTTCGTATTTCTTTAAGTTATCCCTTGCATTCTTTCCTATCTGTAAGTTGGCTTTTGTCTTCTTTCATTTCTGTAAATCTTCTTTTGTTTCTTTTATTTCTTTTAAGTTGTCTTTTGCCTTCTTTCATTTCTTTTACGTTGTCTTTCACTTCTTTCATTTTTTTAAAGTTGTTTATTTGCCTTTTTTCATTTCTTTAAGTTATTTATTTGCCTTTTTCATTTCTTTAAAGATTTTTTCTTTGCCTTCTTTCATTTCTTTTAAGTTTTCTTTGCCTTCTTTCATTTCCTTAAGTTGTCTTTTGCCTCTTTCATTTTGTTTAATTTGTCTTTTGCCTTCTTTCATTTCATTAAGTTGTCCCTTTCCATCTTTCACTTTTTAAATTTGTCTCTGGCCCTCTTTCATTTCTTTAAGTTGTCTTTGGCTTTTCTTGTAAATAACAAAAGTGTGAATGTAATCTTGTGCGTGTGTGTGTGCGTGCGTGCGTGCGTGTGTGTGTGTGTGTGTGTGTGCGTGCGTGCGTGCGTGCGCGCGCGCGCCAAATATAATAATTTTGTGTAATGTCACTTTTGTAGGTTATCGCCATATGCCTCTATTGAATGACAAAGGGGTACCTATCCCACACTCCCGTCTCTTCGTGGAAGTTTCCATATCTTAAACCCTTCGCGTGAAATCCTATATAAGCATACATCAAAACAATTCCGGAATGTGAATAAATGGCACACAGGAAGTTATTGCAAGATATCGTTCATTCTAATGGATATTTTATAAACCAGTATCGGGGATAATATAAATATATCTACGAATACCTGTGCACGTAAATGCAGCAGCCGGAACCTTTTCTCCGAGAGCAGTAACAATACGCAACAACAGGAGCAGGAACGTTAATGAAACACCTGGATTCAATTTCCTGAGAGAAGTAGTGTGTACGCAACATCTGGAACCATTTCCCCAAAAGAGCAGTGATGTTAGCGTTATATGTGGTTCGTTTTCTCTGAGAACAGTAACATATACAACAACTAGGGCCATTTTTTCCCCTGAGAGATGTAACGTGTAACTATTTCCTCCGAGAACAGTATTGGGAAAGCACTCACCTGGATCCACTTTGTTGAAAGAAGTAACGTGTATGTAACGGAATCTATTTTGTGAAAGAAGTAACTTTAACAAAGTAGAGCAGGCACCTCTCAGGTGCATGTCTTGCAACCAGTAGCCACTTTAATGCAAAGAACAGAAGCTGCTTAAACTTGAGAAATTGTTTTTGATCTCTTGGTCTGTAATAGACCAATTTTATGTGTTGTGCAGACCCTATTTTTGCAATACAAAGAACTGCAATTCATCACTAAACCCAAATAAAGTGCCAAATGCAATTTAGAAACAATTTTATCCTCATGCATTTTTATGCTGTTATATGCATGAAGAAGAAAGAGAGAAATAGCGAGCGAGAAAGAAAGAAAGAACAACAGAGTTAATATAAGTACTGATTGCATTGAAATATGTATTTATGAATTTATACAAAATATATAATCTACAATGAATAGGGACAAGATTGCGGACAATAGCGAGTGAAACAAGAAATGAGAGAGAGAGAGAGAGAGAGAGAGAGAGAGAGAGAGAGAGAGAGAGAGAGAGGTTAATACAAATTTTAAAGTTGTAATTTTATACTTATGATAAAACAGAATCGCGATTGAATTAGAATAAATAAAACCCCATCGAACTGTGGTATGTGTGCACGCGCGCCTGTGTGTGTAAGAGAGAAAGAGGAAGAGAGAGAGAGAGAGAGACGGGTAAAAAGATACCAAAATATAAATAACGAAGAGAAAGAGTGGGAGACAGGGAATACATAGAAATTAAAGAAAGAAAATGAGAGAAAGACGGAAACAAGGAGATAGAGAAAAAGACAGAAACAAAGAGAGAAAACGGGGAGGCTGGATACAGAGTAATCTTTTAAAATAAAATAAATACTTTAATACATATGCTTTACATCAGAGTAATCTTTTAAAATAAAATAAATACTTTAATACATACGCTTTACATCAGAATAGAATGTGATTGGAGACAGAGATAGATGGGGAGAGAGAGAGAGAATATTATTAATAATAATATAATTATATATATATATATATTATTATAACAAATTCTTCCAATGGGGATGGACCAAAAGTTACTTTGTTGAAGAAGTTCTATATTCTAATCAATTTGATATCGACATAATTCAAGTTCGGTCATAAAGGCAATCGATAGCTTATGAAAGGAACATGCTTTTTTGTTTTGTTATCATTGTATCACTTCAGACTGCAGTACTGTACTACTGTACTCTACCGGACCACATTGGTGTGTATATCCAACGTTGTCGTAGAACTTATCAGTATAACTGTTGCTGTAAGTTGATTCCTGTGAATTCTGTTTGAGAGTCAATATGGCAAAAATTGAGGCTTGAGTTTGGTCCTAAGAATTCATAAAGATTATTTTGACCATTCGTCTTGGTGTGCTATAGTAGTGCACACAAATTTTTTAGAACACTCATGGTGATGTGCTTTGATAATGCATACAAAGTTCCGGACGATTCTCCATGGTATAATTTTTGTGAGCATATCGAAGATTCTGGAACAGTTGTGTAATGTGCCTGGAAGGAATACATTGGACCATCATCTAATAAGAAAGAGAGTGATGTGTTGCAAACCGCATGATTGTGAACACACTCTAACGACAGACGCCATCATTGACCTGTTATGTACATTGACTATAATTATCTCTCTAAAACTCTACTCTCATTTCTATGATGAATTATATTTATAAACTTGATTATATATATATATATATATATATATATGTTAATTTGATTGCTGATGATTATGCCAGGATAAACTGAATAAGTGTCAGACGTTTAATCTTTGTTGTGAAATGATGAAAATGTCAATGTATTTTTTTTTTATCATAGTTTTGATTTAATAAATTTATTGTTAAATTTATTACCTTCTGGCATATATATTAAAACGTATGTTGGAGTATTAGTGGGTGAATGGGGGCTTGTTCAATAAAATAAAAGTAGGATTTTATTTCTCCATTAGTAAGAAGTTTCCACCTGCTAAGCGGACATGTTACCCTAGCATTGTTTCTTTAGCTTTCTTAGGCCTGTAATTTCTCCCTTTCCTTCCCTCTGTTTATTAGGTGTGATTGTCTTGGAGGGCTGGCCTGTGCCTGGTTATTCTTTAGATGTGATTCTCCCATTATCCTGACCGGTGGTCCAGTTCAGATTACAAGGATAATGATATATTAAATCTAAGGGGTCAACCCCGTTAGGTTTCTATTCTAGCAAACATCCCGTTAGTATCTTGGGGCAACTTGGTTAAATATGTTAAACGCATTTTTACCCTGCTTCTGTACACCTTGTGTATCTAGTTTTTATTCCTTTTCGTTATTTATTTTTAAAATGTTTATTAACATGAGGACGGGAGAAGTTTTACCTTCGACTGACACTGCAAATGAACACACACACACACACACACACACACACACACACACACACACAGAGGCATACAAATACGTTCTTACAAAGATCTAAATACGAATAAAACATTGTTTGTTTTGTATTTATTAAGCTTTCAGACTTGTATGAATGCATAAAAAGTACAATTGTCTTTATTTAGTTATAAAAGAACAGCTGAAATGTAAATAAATAATATATTTAAAAGCAATATCGCTAGAGAAAGGTGTGTTCAGATGATTAAGAGAATGATGATTTACAAAAGTTAAGGAGCCTTTTTAAAAACATGATACTGGCAAAAGTCTCGATGAGTTACAATTCTGTGACGTCATTGCACTACTACGAAATGTAAACACATTTGTCATTACAAAGTGAGTAAGCATCGGTAGGAAGAATCCAACAACCCTACAAATGATTACAAGTGGAGAGTATCATATGACCACTTTAGTTTGCATCTGTTTAAAATTAATTTTTACTACGGAATCTAAACCCAATATGCAGATGCCAAGTATTAACTATTATTTAAGGAATTCCTTACATCAGGCAAAATAATTATGCAGCTGCAAATTTTAGTATTATCTCACATTAATACACACCAACACAGACATACATGCACGCTTATATAATGAAACAACAGACACATGATAGGTTTCCACTTAAATTAAAATGGTTGTGATACAAATATACCTACTACTATCTGTCTGTCTATCTATCTATCTATCTATCTATCTATCTATCTATCTATCTATCTATCTATCTATCTATCTATCTATCTATCTATCTATCTATCTATCTATCTATCTATCTATCTATCCATTTATCTATCTATCTGTCTATCTGTCTCTCTCTCTCTTTCTGTCTATTATTTTATCTATCCATCTGTCTCTCTCTCTCTCTCTCTCTCTCTCTCTCTCTCTCTCTCTCTCTCTTAGTCATGTCTACCTTTAGGGCATCACTGATGATCTGCCAACCAGTTTCCTCCATTCCATTGTTCTCTGCTAATCTTATCTAATTTAGGTCAAACGGTTCATCATTATTCAGACAATAATATATGACAGAGTAAATGTATGTTATATTATAATATTACTGAATATGGCAACTTCGAAGTTCGGTTTGGAGCTATGACCCCAACAAATTTTTAACGCTCGGAGTCGGAATATTTTTACAATAATAGTAATTATGTTTGGTTATTTATATTTGGCATATGCACGGAGGACATAGTTCATATTGTATTATATGACGAATATACAGAAGAAAATGGCTGGTAAAATGTCACGTGCTTGTTTATAAAATAGATCATATCTACTGGCATCAATGGCACAGTCTGAGACACTAGGAAATTTTAGGGTAAAATCCATAGAAAGAATATTGCAAGTGTGAAAGGCTCTCTTTATCACAGAGTTCGTTATAAATGTTTTAGTTTTAGTGTTTAAAAATTTCATTAATCTATTTTGTAAAGGGACATCCCAACGTCAAACACTTTTCTCATAGCAATGAGGTCGATTGGTGTGCTGTAGATTTGAAAATTGGTAGTCATCGCGTAGCATCTCTCGATGACCGTAAGACAGAAATAGTTATCCTCCTTAAAAACAACCACACACACACACACACACACACACACACACACACACATGCACATGGACTCACCCACCCACAGTTAGCAAGGACAAGCTGGTTGTCTTATGACAAACATCAAGTGTAGGGCGTATCAGGGTATTCTATAAATCTCGCCTTATCCCATCTATAAATATTAAAAATGAAATGTAGAAAAGAATAAAATTTTAGATTAAAGAAATAAGTAGAGTTGAAATTTAAAATTACATGTAAAAGGCAGTTTACCAAGGGTTTGTATGAATGACGTGTACATTGCATCAGCAATGAGACAGGAGGATGTTTATTAGATCAGAGAAGTAAGCTAGTTGTGTTGTGAATGCTAGTCAGGTAGAAGTCCCGCCAGTCTATTAAAAGGTAAACATGTGTGAATGAGAGCATTGACACAGTGACACATGATGCTAATGTGTAGCAGAAGCCCAGATTTTGAAGCAGCGTAAATCCAATCATTCCTTCTAGGGATATCAACTTGGTTGCTAAAGTGTATCAGCTATTGATTTCCGTTGCTCGAAAAGAAAGTCTACATACTCTACTCCGACTTGTAACTGAGTAAATAACAATAGTACTTTGGCCAGGAGTGTGAGAACGGTCTATAACCATGTAGTGAACTTTGAGAACTAGAATTGTCAAGGCACCACTCCCAGTACAGATCTACTAAAACTTACTTTATCCAACATTTTTAGAGATAAGATTTGTGGATTTAGATTTGACTGCTCAGTTTTATATCTCTGTACTGCCTTTCCTTACAATAGACCACCTGTTTGTGGTAGCTTACATCTCAGTTGTGTCCCATTTTCTGCCTATGTTGCTTTGTTGATTGCGAAAGTCGACGCTTATTGTCGATGTTGGCTGCTTTTGTAGGTATGCTTTATAACATAAAAATAACATTCACCATATGAGCTCTCTTTTGAAAATAAGAATAACACTTTGTATTTATTTATTTTTTTAAAAATAGCATCGTGCATTTTATTGGATATTTTAAAACTAACTTTAGAAAATTTTAATGGATATGACGTCAGCTATGTCGTAATAGGCTCCACGTCAAAAGTTGCGTCAGGACAGCTTCGCTCTTCTAATGAGCTAGGAACCAGCTAACCTGGACTGATCGGATCTAGAAATGCTTGCTGGCAATGGGGATCACCAGAACATAGGCGGCGAAAGTGGAACTGGAGATGACACTTTGGAGGTGCATAAAGATGCATCACTAGGTGTTAAAAATCGACTTTCTGCTTTCTTGCCCGAGGTAACAATTAACTGAAATTAAATTAAAGTGACGCCACTGCGGTAATCTCTTTCTAGCTTGTATCAAGCTTAGCAAATATTCCGGGTAATTAAATGTGTGAGCGTGCATGCGTGTGTGTGGTGTCAACAATAATCCATAAAATGACTCCACGATGCTGTTTACAAAATTACTTTGTCATGTTTTTATTTTAAAAACTATTATTTCCAAATAAATACGTATCAGTAATTTGAAAAGTTCAAAGATTGGACTAGTAAATAAGCTCATGATTGTGAATAAAGCTTTATTTATGAACACTTCATTATTAAGACACTTACATTAACATCTTTCATCTGCATCAGAAGATGGATTCCTGGTTCTCTCACTTTTTGTCTCAGCCATTGTCTCTAATACACTCGACTTACGATTTACGACATTAGTACCATCTGTAGTGTGTATTTGCTTCTTCTCTGTTCATATCGACATGAGGGACAACCAATTATATCATTCAATGGCAAACATTTCTTTTGTCTGTAGTCGCAGCCCTTAATTATAGTCCGTCCTGAAACCCACCATTGGCATGCAAGTTGTCAACAACAACCAACCACAAGAAAACAAACAAAAAACAAAAACAAAAAACAAAATCAACCTGTTTCTGCCATCCAAAGTGCAGCATGTACCCGTAATAAAGTCTTGGATGATGTGCAAGATGTTAATGAAAATAGAATCAATTCTGATTAAACCAATATCTTCTTAAAGAGGTTTCTATAGCCTTAGCATTGTCAGGAGAAATGAATACCAGCATCCACCCATCCCCCTACTTATTTTAGACACTGTTTTGTGTGTACTTTTAATTCTCTCCTACCTGTAGCGTACATTAAGGTTTTCATCATTCGACGTTCTCACCTTTGGTGGAGCTCAGGCAGGGATTCGCTCCCCTCGCTTGACTCTGTTGGGCGGATGGAGGCTGTCATCGTTTGTCGTCCCGTCGAAAGAGAAAGAGAAAAATGTTGTTGTTGTTTTGCTGTTCTGCGTGTAAGAGTAAAAATTCCGATTCGTTTCAGAGTGACTCGGTGTATTTTGCTGTGTGTACTCCAGGCATTTAGCGGCGGGTTGAGACCTACCAGTCTTTGTGCCCGTGGGTTCTGATACTCTCGTTGTCTGGAGTCCGTAGTGCGAGTCTCTTTTGGCGTGTTGTGGTTGTCTGTTTCCGTCACTGTGACTGACTGTAGCGGTGGCTGACCAACTCGCCTTCGATGATATCACAGTCGGGTTGAGGCGCGCTGACGCATGCGTGCGAGTCGAATATGTAAGAATATTGTAATAAGAGAGAGGTTTAATGAGAGCTTTGGTTATTAAAACCAACACCAACATACCTAGAAGTAGAAGTAATTAGTCGTTTAAAAATATATAAATAACAGTTTTTTATTGTATAGTTTTGTAAAAAAAAAAAACTTTCGAAGATTGAAGTTTGAACTTTCTACACTAGAAGTCGATATCTTTAACAAATACCCCCTACCATTAATCATTAATATAATGTTTGTATCCAAAAAGTAAGCCTATATTTTATAGTCTCTAGTTTTCAAAGTGCATTATGAGTTTTTCTTGGAAAATGACTTAATAAACTTAAATGTAGTCAAAGTTTGAATGACCTGGAGAAAATAGACAAGGAAACATTTATTTATTTATTTTGTTAGAACACACGAATTCCTTCTGTTTTCCCATTTACTCTGGACCACCGACACGTCCAGGACTACCGAATTTCCATTTGATAACCAAGTGACAATCATGAAACCAATCTAAAACTGGAAGTACTCTGACTTCATCAAATCAAAGTGTATAACTTTTCTCATTTGTTACTGTCACATGTCCGGTCTACATTTAACGACCCTGTCCTATTTTAGATTTCAGCTATCAATATTGATTTATTGAATAATTCCTAACAATAGCGACAGCTGAACGGCCTGATTGATCTTCCACAAAATGTCACAATATTCGGCCAGTTCTTCACGACACCTCACCAGATAAATCAGATGACTTGCCTCAACTGACAATGTTATCTCCCCTTTATATATAAATTAAGATTTATGATATTTATTCCTTTAATCCGGCACGCCCTCAGTCACACGAATCCCTTGGTCATGCTACAAACAATTATGTAACAACGGGTAAGATAACAATAAATTTAATAACAATTCAATTAAGATAAAAGAAAAATTGAACAATTACGATTTGCAATTAACAATAGAAAATTATCCTGTGGCCCAGTTAATTAACTAACCACACACTATCTCTGAGTTTTGTCTTTGTTTGGACCATTGAATGAGTTTATTGTTTATTTAGCAGTTGAACACTGCATGTTGTTGTAGATCATTCAGTGCGGCATTGACGTCACGTAACGAATCTTCCAGCGGCCTCTCGGGGGGGAGGGGGGTTCTTACCACTTCAGGCATAAACTGCAATGGTGCCTTTAGCATAGAAGATATCAGATTTGTCAGTTTAGCTCTAGGCTCCCATCTCCATGAGACTGATGATTTTTGGGGCTTGAATTCTGATTTTCAGCTGGGGACTCAAGAGTTGATACTCAAGACTCGAGACTGGCTGCAACGAATAAGATCATGTTAGAAATCTCCTCTTCACACCGTCACCCGTCATCATTAAAAGCAACATTACCACTAACACAACTACCACCCCACCACCATTACCTCATCACCATTTAAACCTACACTACTACCACCACTAAAATTATATTCACCACTGTTTAAACATCACTACCACTATCACCCCCGCCTCGTCACCACCGATAATAATAACAAGAGAGTGCAAACAGTTAAAATAAACCAACCAACAAACAAAATTATCGAATAATTTTTTTAAGTTGCTACATTCTTGTTTAAAGCGGTATTTCCCTGATGGCGAAATTTTGGGCTTGACTGCAAAAGAAACAGAGAAGCAGTTGAAAGTCCCGCCTAAATCCACACATAAACCAGTCCAGGATCCCAAGGAAGATTTGCAGAATCAAAATGAAGGTCCAGGTACGTGCCAGAGTTCAAAGGAATCTTTCCTATCAACTGATCACGAATGCATTGTGTTTATTTACAATTTGACCTTTGAACTTACATGACAGTGCACATTTGGACAATAAGCGTCCTCCATTTTTAATACTGATGAATGACTTCGGGTGTCATATAGTTGCAAAGTGAAAACACATTTCCATTATTTAAAATAGCGCGTGTTGGTTGTTGGTTGGTTCTTACTTGTTACACACAGGATGTGGGATGTAATAACTTCTATAAGTTTCCAACCAGTAATTGCCAACCAGGCATTTAATTACATGATTTGTATTGCTACCAGTATAGGATCTTATTACATCTAACATTATTTTTTGTTGCCAACCAGGTTAATTACGTGATTTGTAGGGCTACTAGTATAGGGCCTTATTACATCTAACATTATTTTTTTTTTTGCTAACTAGGAATAAGTAAATTGTAGATGGTTTTCAGATACCGGCAACATCACTTGCTTTGAGATCTTTCATTTTACCACTCAGTTCTTTTCAACCAGGGACTCACTGAAAGTACATAAGTGCCATGTGATTAGTAATGCCACACACTTTGAAATCGATTAATTTCTTTTGTTGAAACGGGCTCTTGCTAATGACAGAATTTTTATTTTATTGCAAAGATAGTTGTCAGGGAATTAGCAATAAACTTGTGAGGGACTCAATATTTTTCTGCGATTTTTGCCAAGTCAGCAAAGAAAAACCTAACCATAATATATACAAATCACAGAGTTTGTAACTTCTATCCATATGTCGTGAGTGGGGCATCTCTTGAGACTATTTTAGCATTTCACGTATCCTCAAATACCCTCTCCCCCTTTCCCCAAATTCTTTTTTTCAATCTTTCCCATTAGCCGATCACACTGATTGTCAAATGGTTGCTCCATTCGTATTTGTGTGAATTTGTTTCAATATGTGGGTTGCAATTTACGACACCCTGATTTTTAATAAAATTATCTTTATTAAGTTGATAGAGGTGATACAATAGACGATAAATACACACTCAGACACTCACGCACACACACACACACCACATACACACATACATACATACATACAACCTTGTAGACACATGCATACTGACAACATAAGACCAACATTCATGCACACTCTTGTTCCTATAAATTCATTGACAAATGCTTACAACAACTTGCCTCTTTGAACGATTAACCGTACACATTATGTGAAATGTACCAAATGCCATGACATTTTCCTCGTACAGCTTCCATTGAGAATTCGAGGGTGTGCGGTCCGATGCAGCAAAATGATCGTCTGCATATCATCATGTTTGGCTGTTCTGCACTGATATTGGGCCTTTCTGCTGTAGCCGTGTTCTACCCAAAGTGGTTCACCATATATTCATCTACAGTCCAAAAGGTCAATTTAGTGCAGTAAAAATGCAGTCTTCTTGTGTGCGTGTTCTGAAGGTCGTTTCTCGTCTGTTCTTTAATTAAGGAGATCTCGGGGGTCCACTAAGTGAACAGACACCATTCTGCGTAGTTCTATTTTATGTTTATTATTTCCAAGTTCTGACGTGTTATCAAGAAATTAATCCTAATATGGTATAGCACTCACTTTAAATAAAATATTTTGCTATTTTTATGTACCTCAGAAAACTGAATGAAATATTTAAAATTTGAACTCTTGCTAAATACTGTCAACATTCAAAATAAAAAAGAAACAGTAACATTCCCAAATATCCCTATGCACTCTTCAAAATGAAAATAAAATAATCCCAACATATCCTTGCTTTGTGTCATTAGCATATGTGACATATAATGGCATATGTTTCCCAAACCCACCCCTCTTCTAAAATTTGACTACTCATAAACCTAACTTCTAGAAAGGCTGACCCTTATCATCTCCAGGCTGGAATTGAATATTCCAGACAACACACTAAACTTACCAAAGTGCAGCTCATCCACAAGAAGGGTTTAGTGAAGGGTAGAAGACTAACAGATATTTAAAAGAATATTTCTACACTTTACTGATATTCCCAGATCTATAGCTAGTCATCCCTCTGATTTACAGAGAAATAGAAATAAACAATCATACCTTCAGCCCTATCCAAATAATTAAATTTTTAATATTAATTAATAAAAACAAACCATAATTTAAGGTACGTAATTCTTGACCACTTATCCGTAGGGAAATAAAAAGACATTTAGAGAATATGATTTTAAAATTTGGTCTTTTAATTATTTGAAAAATTATTAAAAATAAATTATTAATGGACTTAAAGCGCTATTCTTACAAAAATTAAACAGTGTGTGTATGTGTGTGTGTGTGTGTGTGTGTGTGTGTGTGTGTGTGTGTGTGTGTGTGTTGTGTTGTGTATGTGTGTGGGTGTGTGTGTGTGTTGTGTGTGTGTGTTGTGTGTGTGTGTTGTGTATGTGTGTGTGTGTGTGTGTTGTGTGTGTGTGTGTGTGTGTGTGTGTGTGTGTGTGTGTGTGTGTGTGTGTGTGTGTGTGTGTGTGCGAACTTTTATTTATTTGTAATCTGCAGCAAAATATATTCTTGCTAAGAAAAACTAATTAATGTGTTTTTGATTTATCCTGAACCAAGCTCAAGCAGTGCATCTCTGTCTAATATTATTCTCTTGTAATATTTACAGGATAACATAACTATGTGCAGAGTACAGAGTTGGTCACTATGGCAGGTTTTACCGTGTTTTAAAAATAGCACAATATGCTATGAGGAGGGAGACATAACCCATGTTTCTTACAGATGGGTCTTAGGTAAGAGAATCTTAATAGATGTTAAAAAGACACTATTCACGTGTTCAGTAATGGGTAGGTATAACTTTACAGTTAAAAAGACAAGTTTAGATTTGTTAAAATGACGCTATAAGGTGTTCGGTAAGTGTAACTTTACAATTGTTATTATTAATTTACTATATGCTTAAAAGATGGTAAAATGATAATAAAAGAAATCTAATCTGTTAGTTATACAAGTGTTGTTGAAAAGACATTATTCGATGATTAGGTGTTAAGTCCGTGTAACTTTGTAGTTGTGCAAAAGACCCAGTTCGTCAGTTATGTATTAAGTTTTTAATAATTTACATTAGAATTAAGAGAATAACAAAAATATATGACTCTTGTAGTTTAAAAGTATTTTAAAAGAAATTCGAGTATTTTAAGGCTGTTTTTGAAATGATATAAAAAATGTTGTTAACAAAAATGTTTGGTATTTATTTAATTCCTGAAAGAAAGTGAGAAAGAAAGAAATAACGAACAAGAGATAGATAGAAGAGACAGAGAAGAAAGAAAAGGAATACGTACTGAAACGCGTCATCTACATCTTCTTCTCTGATTTCTTCTTCTTATAATTATTTCTTGCTCATATTTTATATGCACAGGAATTTGGGTGCTTGTGGAGCAAGTTCTCTCCCTTATGGGCATCTTGCTGACAGTTATTAACATATTGCTGCAAATACTAAATATGGTCTCACCTATTCGTCAAATGATCCTTAAGAACAGCTGCATCATCCTTTTCATCTTGACTGGTTAGTGCTTTAAAAAAAACAAACAAGCTATCCGAGTTTCTTAATGTCAGCAGTAAAAATGGGTCAGATTTCTGTTCTAAATTAAATTATTTTAGTTTATTAATAGTGCACACAAATATATTTTATTTCGAGATTGTTTGACGACCATTTCAAAAATAATCAAAGTAGAGAAAAGTACAAATGCTAGTTATTTATTTTTATCTTCTTCATGGTTTTCTTCCCTTCATTCTTTATTTTAAAATTAATTTATTCTTTCCTTACTTCTTCTATTCTTTCATTCTTTTTCCATTCATTCTTTTCTTCTTTTCTTCTTCTTTCCTTTATTCTACCTTTTCTTCCATTTGTTTTTAAGTTCCGTCACTATGTTCTTTCTTCTTTCTTCTTTTCTTTTCTTATTCTGACTGTTTTTACCTGCCCCTTCCTTTTCTCCTTTATATTTTCTTCAATATTTTCTTCATTTTTTTCTATTATCTATTTTCTTCTGATTCTTCTTTTCTTCTACTTTCCTCCCTTCTATTTTTTCTTTATTTCCTCTTTATTCTGGTTACTTTCTGTCCTGTTAATTTGCATAATATCTGCTCACCTTAATGTAAGTAAATAGCATGCCACTGGATCTATGTTTATTAAAATCATTGTCGACACTTTCATGGCTCAAAGCACCCAGTTACGACAGTCAGGATGGTCTCCAATTTTTCTGCTTACTTACACACTTCATGAATCGACACGAATCATTTTAGAAGGACATGCCACGTCACCCACACATACACTCACGTAGGCACGCACACACACTTATTTTATTGACACGATTCATCATAAAATATATTCAATCCCCCTCCTCCCCCACAATAATATACATTGTCATTAATTGACATAATTCTTCAGAAGGAAAAAAATATTCTCGGCTCTTTTCCAGATAAGCCCCGCCAAAAAAAAGTTACCCCCCGCCACTCCAAAAAAAAAAAAAAAAGATTATAAAAAAGAGGTTAGGGTTAGGGTTAGGGTTAGGGTTAGAGGCGGATAAGGAGTTGTTTTTATGGCGTGCGTTTAAATATTCAAATGTCTAGACATCAGAAATAGGTCAAGGTTGCTGGAGGTGGCAAAAAGTGGCGGGGCTTATCTGGAAAAGATCCATATTCTCTTTACACTCACATTATAAACTGACGCGGTTTTCATTTTAGAATATACTCAACTCTTCCTCTCCCCCCTCCCCCTTGCCATTATTGTACCAAAATCACCCCTCTCACAAACACCACCCCAGTGCCATTATTGTATCTATACTTTCATACGAAGATGTACCAAAATCTCTCCTCTCACAACCCCCCCCCCCATTGTCATTATTGTATCTATACTTTCATAGGAGGATGTACCCAAATCTCCCCTCTCACAAGCATTGTCTATAATTGAAAAGATTCAACTTACCCCATCCACTGCCCACCAGTATAGTTTGTCAACTGGAATAAAAAATATTACTAAATGAAGACAAACGAGTTTAGAATTTTAGAGAGAGAGAAAGAAAGAGAGAGAGAATGACGATTTCAAAATCTTAATTTAATTCTTTAATGTTATTTTCTTATCTAACAGCCCTTGTTTTATTTGTTGCCGGGTTATTAACACCTTCTTGGTTGGGTCGACTTCTTTGGAAAAATGGATCCTCATTGCACGTGGAGCCTTTGGGATGTGGTATTCTGTTGCTGAATAGCTTGCTGTGTGGAGTTTGTGGAGTCATTGTCCATGTCCATTGTTCGCGCGGGCCAGGTCTGTTGTCTTTCAACAAGAATTTTATTTACCACCTAGCTGCAGGCAAGGCGGCTCATCCAGTCTTTGGCTCTGAACACAATGAAATCGCCAAGACCAGCTGGAGCTTTTTCCAAAAATTGAACCGATCCCAAAACAATCTGACTGACAAGGATAACCCTGATTCTAGAAAGGATTCTAGATACTCCAGCATTGATGACATCATCGCGAAAACTACACCAGAATTTTTTGAGTGTAATAGTATTATATCATTAAATGTTTGCATACACATACATGTAAATAAGGATTTAGACGTGTGTTTATTATGAATTTCTTACTGCACATCTATCTATCTATCTGTACCCCCCAAATGCGATCTTGATGCACTCTAATTAAATTATAATATAAATTTATTATAATTAATTTATTATTGACATATTTTTTCTTTAAAAGGACCAAAATTGCGCATCACATTTTTTTTTTTTTATATAATCGGGTTAGAGATCTAAAGGACCTGGTCCATTCTTGCCATAACCGCGCGCTATGTTTGAAGTCAGTGTGTAGCTGTGTGTAGTAGCCGGTCATGCGTGTATTACGTAATATCAATCGCCGTTAGAAAATAAGCTATGTAGGCCGCACGTGCCTTGCGAATGTGAGGGTGTAGAACTCATGCATCGGCTAAACCTCAAGGAGTTAGCTACCTTAGCAAAACCGTAGATCTGAGAGAACTCTAAACCCAACCGTCGCGACAAAAAAAGAAAAGACTGCACAAGTAACTACCCTGAAGCCAGATGCTATGACGGCCGCGCTTATAGACCCATTTGTTCAGTGCGGTACCATGCAAAATACACAGCCTGCATAAATAGGCAGACTCTGTCTTTAGAAGCATTCGCAAAAGCGGCGGAAGCCGGAAGCGCCCCCCCCCCCCCACACTACGAACGAAGGAGTAGGGTGTTGTTTCTAAATGTATGTCAGTTAAGTTTATGTATTAGACGTCTTATTGATAATACATCTTATATATTTGGATGGAAGAGGGGGGGGGGGGCGGGGATTAGGAGGTGGATACTGACTCAGTTCGTCTCGTGTATAAAGGTTCAGCTTCCAAGCTTTTCCTCGAGACCCTTTATAAAAAAAACCTCCCATAAAGGGAAAATATTTTCTGCTTTATCTGCTTTATTTACTGAATTAAGGTTCACAGTAAAATAACTTCTTGTGTGTGTGTGTGTGTGTCTCTCTCTCTCTGTCTCACACACACAATCATGAAAAATGGGGGGGGGGGACACGATATATAAATGCCGGAAACTGTTTTGATTATGTTTAGAGGAAGTCGCTGTAGTTTGTCACTAACGTCCCATTAAATATCACCACTGTTGCACACATTTATTCAGTCCTTGGTGATTTGTCAACACTCCAACTGAATTTGCTGCCTGTTGGATAAAGTCCAATTTGCATTCACTATAAATGTTTTTCTCTCTTTTTTAAATAATAAATCACGCAGGGTTACATATGTTAATGTGTTTGTACGGGAGAGAGTAAGAAAAAATAAACATAAATAACATAACCGCTCTTTCAAAACAACAGTAGGCAAGTTCCTTTTCTTCGATAATTATGATTGTTATTTTTTGTTCTATGGATTCTCTCTCATCCAATTAAAACACTCATAACACAATGATATACAATTATACAGCATGCATTCTTGGTATAAAGAAAACAAAATATCTAAGTCAGTGGAAGAGAAAATGAAATTATCAAATGATAACAATTTATACATTTGCAGTAATCCCTGCATCATAAAAAATACAGGAATTTATCGAATGAATCAGTCATCTAAGAGTCAATATTAGAGTTCTAGAGATGCTTTGCTTCGTCACAAACCAATTTAATAACAAAATACAAGAAAAAAATAAAATTTTACTGTATGCCTTACACTGTTTAACATAACCCTACTTCTTCTATTTTGTGTGCACTGAGGTTTAATTTAATCTAACAACACTCACGAATTTTAGGCACCCTCAAAATAATAATATAAATGTCACAAATATATCTGATTACATGGTAGATGACCCCGCTCCCCAAATGTCATTCCATGGATCAATTGCGTGCAGATCCCTTATCACTTGCTGCTAATAGTTCAGGAAGTGTGGACAGTATATTAGTTCATATGATCAGGTACACACCGCTATCGTTCGTCATTATTGTCCATCATTATTTCTAAGATGCCTGAGTATGAGTCTCCCTCCCAGCTTTTGGCATTATCGCCTGGTGTCAAATAAGCTCATGGTATGACCCTACCCCTCAAAATGACCACCGTTGCATGGTTCAATCCCATGAAGAAAGGGTGGTTTCCCGTACAGCTTTCGTCACATGCGATAGGTTGATGTTGAGCTCCACCGTCCAGTGAAGTGTTACCTACCCGCTACTGCCCCTTACCAGAAATCGCACCAGTGCAGTCGGTCCAGTCTGGCATAGCAAAAAAACTTGAAACAAAAGCTGGCACTACACGCCGGATTTCTGGTTTGATTTGTAAGTTAGATCTCGCTATTCCTCATATATTTATATAGCAGTTTTAACTATTCCTCATGTATTTATAAGACAGTTGTCAATATTCCTGATTGTTTTTGTAAAGCAGCTCTTACTATTCATGGTTTATTTGTAAGACAGCTCTCACCATTCCTGACTAATCTCTGCAGTATTACTTTTGTTACTGCTCGTGACTAATTTGTATGATTTTTGTCACAGACTTCACTAATTTGTTTTGAATCATTTGCGTTTATGTCACAGACTTCATTAATTTATTTGACACTTTGACATTCGTTTCTGCATCTGACTGCTTTGAGTGGACAGTAATATTGATTACTTCTTATGACTTGTATAGAACTGCTACCACTCCTGATTCTATGTGACGTTTATGACCTCTAGTGTCTATTCTATGTGACATTTATGACCTCTCCTGATTATTCTAAGTGAAGTTCATGACCTCTCATGTTTATTCTATGTGACGTTTGTGACCTCTCATGTCTATTCTATGTGACGTTTATTACCCTCATATCTATTCTAAGTGACGATTATGACCTCTCATGACTATTATGTGTTATGTTTATGACCTCTCATGTTATTCTGTGTTACTTTTATTACCTCTAATGTCTATTCTATGTGACGTTTAAGCCTCTCGTGTCTATTCTATGTGACGTTTAAGCATCTCTTGTCTATTCTATGTGACGTTTATTCCTCTATTGTCTATTCTATATGTCGCTTAGGACTATTATGTCTATTCGATGTGACGTTTGTGACCTCTTGTGCCTATTCTAGAGTGAAGTTTATGACCTCTTGTGCCTATTCTAGAGTTAAGTTTATGACCTCTCATGTTTATTCTGTGTGACTTTTATCACCTCTCTTCTCTCTTCTTGTGACGTGATCCAAAAGTCTGACTCAATAAAATCTGTTGCAGTGGAAAGGCTGCTGGATGACCTTGGTAAGGGTATGATGCTGGGTAAAATAAGATCGAATAAAATCTACGAGCGTCGTTATTTCGTGGATCAAAACATGAACATTTATTATACAGGGTCATGGAGAAGAAATAGGAATACACGCAGTAAGTAGTATACATTTTTCGTTATACAGTAAATATGACTTTCTTAGGTAAAGATCACTTTAAGAATAGAGATACCAGTAAAAGGCATTAATATATTCCTGTATACAGCAGACATAACTTTGTAATCAGGGTCATGCAATAAAGATATAAGCATTAAGTATTCTAGATATTACTGCATACAGCAAACATTACTATGTATAGAGGGTTGCTTTACCAGCAAAAAAGTCTTATAGATATTCCTGTATACAGCAAATATTACTATGTATAAAGGGTTGCTTTGCTAGCAAAAAGTCTTATAGATATTCCTATATACAGCAAATATTACTATGTATAGAGGGTTGCTTTACCAGCAAAAAGTCCTATAGATATTCCTGTATACAATAAACATTACCTTGTAAACACTATGAGAATAGTGATACAATCAGAAAATGGTAAGCAGATATTTCTTTATACTGATTTAATTTGGTAGAATTTGATTGAAACTGTTCAACTTGTTGCTTTTTAAAATATCATTTAGCTTAGGGGTTGCCTGACGCTGTCGTCTAGTGTCCCATATATGATGTGGTTGTGCACGTGGTCCATGGAACTCTGTCTCTGGCCCGTAGGTTGTTCTGCTCTGGCATAGCTCGACACTCGATGAAGTCAACAATCAAGATAATGTGGTTCCATTCTGGCATTCCTTTGTGGCTTAGCGCTGATTGCATTTAATGTCTCTGATAAGCTGGCGATCTGCCAGTAAAATACACACCGGCTAAGAATTCATCCTCATGTGTTCTCTGACAGAACATTCTTACTTACATGGCCATCATACATTTTAATATCATAAGCGAAATATAACAATATAAAATATATTCAAGATTAAATAAACATGGTTGTAATATTTAGTTATGCAAGCTAAAACACATACTTTGGGCAGTAATATATAGAGAGGATTGTTTCCGGCTGTATTAATAACCAGTAATACAGTTATTAGTATGGTTATAACTTATAAAGTACAGGAGCCAAACTTGTGTAACTTCGACAGTCATTTTTACATTGGACTACCAAATTACAGGTAGATTTCTGGCATATTCGTTTTTTTACTATATTGTCATTATCAGTAAGTCTCAACCTTTTTCGGTAAAATAAGTGATAAACCGTTATTTCTACCTATGTTTCATTAATCGACAATTCCGAATATTTACGTAGAAATTTATAAAATCGGGTTACGAACGTACTTAGGAACAGAAATCTTTAGTAACCAGAGACCCTACTGTTACTTTAAAGAAAAATCTGTTCGCGTTTTAAAATAACAACAGCTACGTAACTAACTACTACTGCTACTACCCATAATCATAATCGTAATTGGACTTAGCTAGCGAAACAAATCCCTAACAAAACTCGTCTCTTATGAATGGATATCTATAATCAGTAAAATAAATTATGAAAACATACATTTCAAAGAATACATTACAACAATTCTTACAAATATCAACAAAAGAATTAATATACTTAGAATTTATAAAGGGAAAAGTATGGTGAGCTGACACTCACACGCTACAAATGGTACCCCAAACACTAATATACTCTATAATAGACTACAGAAGTAGAACGTATACTGCTACAATAACTTCCAAATAAAGCAAATTACAAATAGTACAAAAACTATGCACTAAAGTTTAACTATATATGCACTAACAAACACTAACATAACAGAAATATATAACCAAACAGGATATTTAAGCCTAATAGAAAGATGAAAGAAAAAGTCTCAAAATAATGGGCAAATAGATTACAACATAGACCTAAAATTACCTACAAACACACACTTAGAATTCACAAAATGGGACGTACATGGATATCCAAGCAAAATGGCCAGAAAAATAGAACACACCAAATGGGCAGATGACAGGCTACTCCGTAACCAGCTTACAGGGAAAAGTTTATTACAAAACAGCTTAAATTTACTCAAATCAGAACCCCCTCACAATGTCACACCTCCACAATGGACCTCTCACCCCCACAAATAGACTGATAAATAAACCAAAATGCTCCAACCCGCAACAACCACAACAAAATACTAACCAAAATGATCCAACCCGCCACAATCACACAAAACACATTAAAATACATATACAAAAATTATACATATCATCTAAAATTTTATAAAGATGGTTCCAAAACAGCTGACAGAATTCACTATTACCAGGGAAAACCAATTTACATATTACATCCGACTCATCTGAACTGGAGCCATACAATCTGCACTTTCACAACTGAACAAAACCCCTTCCTTATTCTTAAATAAAAACATGCTACTAATAACTAACTCTGTATCTTCAAAGCAGTCAGTAAGCAACACAAATATAATTTCTAGAACATATACCATAATCGAAATAAGACACTACATCAATAAACATTAAAACAACATTGCTATGAATAATAAGCCACATACTATTTTAGGAAATGAAACAGCAGATAAAAAGGGCAAAATATAGTACAAAATAGGGCAGAGAGTTACAAATTCCTATATACAATTCAGAAATGCATGCATAAATTTAACAGAATTATAAAATAAAAATCTGCCAAGACCTCCTGAATTACCTATCAATTTACACAACAAAGACATTTTTAGATTAATACTAAACTCATCACTCCTAAAACACAAAGATTTCAGGTCAAACCATAATATGCATTCACTGTAGAACATAAAACCTATACAACAGTTTTGTGACAATGTCCACCCTAGTTATTGGTTATTATTATTATTATTTATTAATCATCCATAACTCATTACAAGTAATGAAAATCTTAATTAGTGTTATTAATAATCATCCAGAAGACACCAATGGTCTTTTTCACTTGGCGGAAATTTGGGCGCTGGAAACGTTTACTCTTTTCCACAAGATTAAAAATAAACATTTTGTGTTTCCCAATATTTCAGTAGGTGAAACACTTCTTACAACAGGAGAAGATGAATCCATCTTTAATCTATATTTAGTATTATTAATAATCTTCCAGAAGTCACCATTTGTCTCTCTCACTTGGCGGATATGCGGGCACTGGAAACGTTTTCTCTCTTCCACAACATAACAAATAAAACATTTACTGTCACCCCATATTTCAGTAGGTGAAAAACTTCTTACAATAGGAGAAGATAAATCCATCTTTAATCTATATTTAATGAGCCCTCATCCACCCACGATTCTCCAACATATGGTTATCAATATATGTATGAAGATCAATAAATGTAATGATAAATTTAGTAAATGAACAATCAAATAGACATATAACAAATACAATGAGTTTTGGTCGCTTTGTAACTTTCTACGTTTTGCACAGGCCTACTAAGAACAGTCCCAAAGGACAAAAAGCAGTTTCTTCCGTCAGGCTTGCTGATAGCTCTTCCTGTCTCCAGGCTTGATATGGTTAATTTCATCTGACCGGCCTGATAAAAGCAATTATATCGGACAGGTCTGCTTACAGCAATTTCATCGCAACGGCCTAATAAAAGCAAAGTGAAACAAACAGGCCTGCTATACATAGCAAATTCGTCTGACAAACCTGTTGAAAGCAATTGCATTGGACATGACTGCTACAACTATTTTTTATCAGACCAGACCTGCTAACACTAACAGCACTTCCTTCCATCAGGCAAACATACTGGCAGCAATTTCATCAAAGCCAGCTAATAGAAAATCCATCGGACAAGCCAGCCAGGTAGCAATTCCACCAAAAAAGCCAGCTAATAACAATACCATCAGACAAGCCAGCTAGGTAGCAATTCCATCAAACAAGCCAACTAGGTAGCAATTCCATCAAACAAGCCAGCTAGGTAGCAATTCCATCAAACAAGCCAGCTAGGTAGCAATTCCACAATACAAGACAACTAATAGCAATTCCATCAGACAAGCTAACTGGTAGCAACGGAAAAGCAAGCAAGTAGCAATTCCAACAGAGAGGCCTGCTAAAGGCAATAGGACAGGCCGGCTAAAGGCAAGTTCATTGACATGCCTGCTAAAAGCGAGTTCATCGGATAGGCCTGCAAAAAGCAATTCCATCAGATTGAACAGACTTGTTAAAGTAATTCCACCGCCAAGTCTGTTAACATCATTTCCATAGGACACTTTAGCACCTGCTAAAATAATTCTATCAGACAGGCCTGTTCTATTGGACAGGCCTGCTAAAGTAATTCTATCGGAAAGGCTTGCTAAAGTAATTCTATATGACAGGCCTGCAAAAGGAATTCTATCGGACAGGCCTGCTAAAGTAATTCCGTTGGACAGGCTTGATAAAGTAATTCTATTCGACTGGCTTGTTAAAGTAATTCTATATGACAGGCCTGCAAAAGTAATTCTATCGGACATGCCTCCTGAAGTAATTGTGTTCGACCGGCTTGCTAAAGTAATTCTATTCGACTGGCTTACGAAAGTAATTCTATCGGACAGGCCTGCTAATGTAATTCCGTTGGACGTGTCTGCTAAAGTAACAATATATTTGAGCTATATATTTTAGAATACTGATGCATAGTTATGAACTTTATAAAGTACTTAAGCTTCTTAATTAATTATAATTGTAAAAAGATACATTTTTTGCATTTATTCTTTATCCGTGTCATCTAATTTTAAATGATGGCTTATTTTCTTGGTAGTTCCAATTGCAACGGTGGTGGAAGTGCGTGAGGGAGAGAAAGATTTTTCTTCTAATTTGGCAAAATATGACGTAAGTATATTTATTTATTACGACAATTAATTTGTGTCCTTTACTTGGGCTAGAAGGAAATAACATAAATGAGATAAATAGAACTTCGACTGAGCAGTGTACCGTTCATGCTGACTGCCAGATAATGGTTATAGAGTGAGTCAGCACAATTGTAAAGCTAATACTCTATCTCTGCAAACCGAACATCGAGATCTTTAGCATGTTACGCCATAAAGAATTTCTTTCTTTCTTTCTTTCTTTCTTTCTTTCTTTCTTTCTTTCTTTCTTTCTTTCTTTCTTTCTTTCTTTCTTTCTTTCTTTCTTTCTTTCTTTCTTTCTTTCCTTCTTTCTTTCTTTCTTTCTTTCTTTCTTTCTTTCTTTCTTTCTTTCTTTCTTTCTTTCTTTCTTTCTTTCTTTCTTTCTTTCTTTCTTTCTTTCTTTCTTTCTTTCTTTCTTTCTGTTGCACTAAACTTTGAAGCGTTTATCTTTATCGTGCAGTTCTGGGGAGTAATATGAGAGCTTGCTTGCTTCTTTAAATAATTACATGTCCCATTCATCAAATTTAATTATCTTTTCTGAAAATAGTTGTGAGATATTGCTCATGGGTGTGCACTGTTTATTAAAATATGTCACCTTTATTAATTTATTTTTTTACCTGAACAGTTGAAAGTGGAATTCCTTTCTTAAATAAAAATTAGTTATCAAAACATAGTTCATGGAATATATTCAGAAAGTGTCCTTAATTTTCAAACGGATAGCACGATTTAAAGCTAAAGACCAAAATGAAAAGGACCAAATCAGTCACACGTATTTTATAAATAAAAATATTAAATAGATAAATAAATAATGATATGTGTCTCAAAATGTTTTACAAAGCTGAAGTCATATGAAATATTGTTATTTTAGCGTTAAAAATCGAACGTTAATAAAAGCCCTCGGTTTTGCACGGGATCACTACATTATGGACACGTGACGCTGAAAAGGTCTACATGTAAGTCGTTTGTCTCAACAGAACATAACTGGTTAAATCTGGTTCAAACAAGAAGAATGGTTCTTTTGAATTTATGGTAATCTTTATTTCCGATTGATATTCATCAGTTATATTAAAGTATGTTATTAATGAAGATATTTACTTAATTATATTACGTAATTAATGAAAATATTTACTTATTCAATTGTATCTTTGAAGAACAGCATCATTACCTTCCAATTAATGTCGTGAGCTTTGATATCTGTAGAATAGAACGCATTCCACTATTGCATCACACGTTTAATGGCTTATTTCTCGAGCACTTTGCCATTAACATGGGATAAACTTATAGGCTTTCAAATGTCCGGTTATGTTTAACGACCCTGCCCTAATTTAGGTTCTAGTTATCAATATTGGTTTATTGGATAATTCACAACATTAGCGACAGCTGGACTGCCTAACCTATCTTCCACTCAAATGCCACAATATCGGCCAATTATTCATGACATTTAGCCAAATAAGTTATTTGACTTGCCTCGATTGATAATGTTATCTCCCCTTTATTTATAGATTAATAGTTATGATTCTTTATCCCTTTATTTACGACTCGCAGCCCCCAATTAATCGATCTTTCAGTCGGTTACAAACACTTATGTAACAGTATGCTGAGATAATAAATTTAATAACAGTTAAATTAAAATTAGACAACAAAGAAATGAACAATTCGATTTCGCAACTAACATAGAGAGTGTTATCACACGGCCTGATAAATTATTTGCTTAACCACACGACACGAGAGTTAGCTGGAACTTAGCTTAGTTTATTGTCCTTTGAACAGTGGAACACACTGTATGTTATCGTTCCTTTGGCGTGACGCTGACGTCACGTAGCAGTCTTGGCGGTCTCGCTGTTCGGGTTACACGGCGGTAATGACTTTAGCATGGATGCTCACTCACTCTGCAGGTTGGCTCATGAATCCTCCCTCGTCTGTAAGACTGTAGATTCCCTCCACTGAGCTCAGCATTAGCAGGCAGCACTAAAGTTGAGAGTTAAACTCAAGACCGGCACTATGTATATCTTAGGTACGGTCATAACGGGATGCAAATTGTCTCTATTTTACCCTTGGTAGGTCGGGTACACTGTATGGCTGGTGATGCGTCTGATGCGTCTGATGCGAGCCAATTCATTCAGGCGGTTATATGAATGGATGAAGGTCAACTTACAACTTAGCGCTACGTCATTGCACGTGTTTCTGATTTTTCTACATCTATGCTTACTTGTGTGGTTGTACTATCTGGTTGTGTGGTTGTACTATCTGGTTGTGTGGTTGTACTATCTGGTTGTGTGTTTAAGAAAGTTGTTAATCGGTGTTTTTTCTAGGTCTCCTTTTTGTCACTTTGTTTAGTTTATCTCATACCATTTCTACTTGATTTTGTTTGCATGTTGTTTCACGGTGCGTTATCAGGGCTTGAAGCATTGCTTGCGTGCAGTATTTCTCTATCTGTTAGTATTAGTTTTTATTTGTTTCACCTGTCATGTTGTTTCCGGTGTTGTTTGTTTTTATTTGCTCTGTTTTCGTGTTTTCAAGTGTTTTGCTCGACCACACTAATGTATGCTTTTTCTTATTTATTGAAGAAAGTGGAAAGGCGCGACTCTCTCTCTCTCTGTCTCTCTCTCTCTCTCTGTCTCTATCTCTTATGTATACATATACATATGTGTGTTTGCGCGTTTGTGTGCAGGGTGTGTGATGTAAATGGGTCTTTGCTTTGTTCTTTATGTTTTATTCATGAACTTCATCAAACATCTGCCCATGGTATAGTAACGAATTTTGACACACACACAACGCGCACACATACATACATATACACTCACGCACATATATACACATACACGCAAATATACAACCACATGTACACACTCATAAGCACAATTATTTGCCACTCAAAAGTAAATATATGCAAGCGAGTATAGTACTGGAGTTGTTAATAATTTATTCATTTCAGAAAAGTCTTTGTTTCGGGGTAGTGTTCTCGGGCAGCCACGATGTCCTGTATCTGAAGGCCGACACTCCGGAGGATCGTGACAAATGGGTTCAAGGCCTTCGCTATGCATTGAAAAAGGATCAAGTTTTAAAAGAAATTAGTGTCACGCCTGACCCGTATCCTTTGGCACTGAGACGCTTTTGTTTGTGTGAGAAACTAATTAAGAGTGCATATAGTATTATTTTGTTTTAGAATATAATTTCTAATTATTTATTTTTAAATTAAAAAAAACAAACATCGTGAGTAAATAATGAAAATAGCATGCTTTATTATTTTTATGACGTTCTTTGTTAACATGATAATAATGGTATTTCTGAGTCTAGAATTGATTAAAATAAGCACAAAATAAGGTTGTTTCATTAATGTTTACACGTCTACGCTACTACCTAACTAACAGTAATATAGTGTGATAGTGTAACTGGGTATAATACACTATTGGTATAGTTCAGTGATGCAGGTTTATCAGTGTGGTCACGTCTGGACTAATGTCTGAATTTCAATAATACTTTTAACGCAATTTGGCAATCAGTATTGATATAAGCCAAAGAAACATTTGGCAGTGGTGCAATTTTATGAATGTAAAACGTGTTGCTGTAAGTGGATTCCTTTGAATTCCATTTGAGAGCCAATACAGTGGAAATGGTGGCTTGAGTTTGTTCTCGAGAATTCACGAAGATTATTTTGAATGTTCTGCATGGTGTGTTGATACAACTCACGCAAAAATTCGAGGCCACGCCTCCTGATGTGAATGCTAGTGCACGTGAAATTCAGGACGATTCACTAGGGTGTGCTTTGTGAGCTCTTCAAAGATTCTAGACAAGATTTGTAACGTGCCTGGAAGGAAATCATGGGGCTGTCACCTAAAGAAAGAGTGTGACTTGTTGCAAACTGCATGGTGAACATGTGCCGGCGACAGTCGCCATCTTTGAAAAGGTTATGTGCATCAACTTTAATTATTTATCTTAAATTCTACTCTCGTTTCCGTGACGATATCCATGAAATTGATTATATATTTATGTTAACTTTCTGCTACTGTCTATGCTTATGTCTATGATAAAAGGAATGATTGTCCAGTGTTCATCGAACACTGTTGTGAAGTGATGTAAATGTCATTGTTCTTTGATTATATTCATATTATGTTATATATTTGATTGTTGATTTAATAAATTATTTTTAAATTTATTGACCTTTTTACACATATTAATAACCATATGTTGAAAAGATAGTGGGTGGATGGGAGCTCGCTAAATACAGATTTAGATCTTTAATGTTGTGGAAGAGAGAAAACATTTACAGTGTCCGCATATCCGCCAAGTGAGAAGAATGTCTTCTGGAGAAGATAAAACATAAAATAAGATTCTCATCACTTGTAATTAGTTGTGGATGATTAAATAATAGTAATAATCATAACCAATAACCAATGTGGCGTAGGCGTCACAAAATGTCACAAAACTGGTTGAGTTGGGTGGTCTTTCTTTAGCTTATCATGCAGGAATTAAGACTGGTTATTGGGATCAGTCTTGAATCAATCCTTGGCCACTTAAAGCTCACAAATAGTTGGGCCTAGTGGCCAACATTACTAGTACTTCGCTCGAATAATAGCGCATACATAAATCTATTATTAATTGTTTTAGAACACGACAATGACGTAGTTTTATTAATGGAATCAAAATAATCTAGACATTAATAGTATCACCGTGCAATCTACAGCAATTATTTAGTAAACTTCGATATTAAAAGAAAAAGACAAGGAAAATGAGACAAACAAATAACTATGAAAGATAAGATGTTAAAAACAGCAGAATCTCTTCAAGAATGTCAACATTTCAGTAGGGCGTTTAAATACACACAAATAAATAAATAAACAATAATATTTCTCTTGCCTTCAGAGTATCGAAATCAGTTATTTGTAATCTTCAGTGTTTTGTACGACACACCTGATAATGAATGGCAATCCAGTTCAAAGTTACCTTGCATTTATTGCTGAATAGGCAAATAGACTTTATTTATACCACGATCACACCGGAAGTTACAAAACCGATATTACACTGGCAATTTATACGAAATGTAAATAAAGATCAATAAAAGCGTCAGCTTATTGCAATCAATCAGGCAGGTTTCCAGGCGATCAATGCACATTATAACTAGTTCAATAGACTTGAGCTGAGTTGAACAAGTTGAATTCTCACTTTCAGTAAGCGTGTATCACGAGTTTTAATCTTAACTCTCTACCAGAAATATAGAGGAAATGTTCGCCCTAGCAGACGCAAATGGAGATGGATTGGTAGATTTTGATGAAATGTCTAAGCTGTTGTATGTTTTAAATATAAAACTGTCACAAGAATCGGCAATGAATGTTTTTAAGGTTCGTAACATCAACGTGTTGTCTCCCAGGTGTGTCACAACTGTTCAGTGAAATTGAATGAGTCGAATGCATTTCATTAATTTTATTACGATTATTTTATTAATTTCTCACCTGAGGTAAAGATTTTTATTCAAAATCACTGTTGTGTTTATTTGGTTTGTTGTCAGTTGTGAAAATAATTTTTATTCAATATTATTATTATGTTGATTGGGTTGGCTTTCTCTTGTGGTAATTATTCATGAATGTTTCTAATAATGTGTCCATTTATTCTGTTATCGAAAGATTATTGTGAATACTGAAAACAACACTTTATACAAAGCAAACTCGTTTAACAGCTAACAGTAGCATTAAAACAAAATATTATACAAAACACAGTTCGTCGATTGACAGGTGAAAGCTTTAAACACTGGAGGTTATATAAAATACAGTTAGTCGAATGACAGGAGAAAGCACTAAAATCAAGAGGTTGTACAAAATTCGATTGATAGGTTAAATTATAAAATCAAAAGGCTATAATAAACACATTTCATCATTTGACGAGTGAAAGCTATAAAATACCAGAGATTATACAAAACACAGTTCATCGATTGACAGCCGAAAGCTATAAAAACAACAGACAGTTCGTCAGTGAAAAAATAAATAAATCTTAATATTAATCTAAATAAAGCAGGTCAATGATTATGAAAACTATACCAGTAGGTCAATACTAACAGTTGCTTGTCAATGGCTAACAAAAGGCAAACAAATATGGATTTACAGAAAGACAGACTGTTGAATAATCACAAAAACTATACATCCCCCCACCTCCCACATGCTTTGAAAAGACTCCATATATAATCAGTCCATATCTCTACTCTTAGTTAAGTCTTGTTCCACTCTTTGTTAATTCCAGTTCCACTTCTGTCGAACACCTGTTCCACCCCTAGTTAATTCCAGCTCCATTCTTAGTTAATTCTGATTCTAGACTTAGTTAAGTTTGCCTCCACTTTTCATTTAATTCCAGTTCCTCTTCTATTGAATCCATGTTTCACTCCTAGTTATTCGTGGTTTCACTTTTGTTTAATCCCGGCTCCACTCTTCGTTAAACCATGCTCCACTCTAAGTTAATCCTGGCTCACCTCTTAGTTCCACTCCTAGTTAATCTCTGTCCCTTTTGTAGCTAAGCCCGGCTCCCTCTTAGTTAAGTCCAATTCCACTCAATGTTAATTTCAGTTCCACTGCTACTTTTATTTAGTTCCACTCCTAGTCAATTCCACCTCTGTTTACTAGCTCCTCTCTTTGCTAGTCGCAGCTCCACTTTTAATTAATCATGGCCTCACTCTTAGTTACTCTTGTTTTATCTGTCTTTCGTCAAGAATTCTTTAATTTTCCAAGTATACATCTGTTATTAGTAAATTCTGAAACTCTTTCAGAAAGCGTTATGCCACATTTTAAGAAAAAGCATTTCCTCTAGTAAATTGTATTGGCGTTTTCCCTTCTGTCAAAGAATACCACAATGCAAACTTCTTGTTTCTAAGTGACGTCACCGTAACGACTTTGATGTGCTGTTCTTATGAACAGGCATCCTTAAATATATGTTTATACATGTAAAACATAGCTAAAGATTTTAAATATATATAGGAAAAGAGCAGGCTAGTTATTAAAAAAATAACTTTTGTAAAGAGTGTATATCTATATACAATACTATTATGGATATCTGTATATAACCCATTATTTCTTTTATCCCTCTCTTTCTCTCACCACAAACACACACATACACACACAGGCTACTGATTGATATTTTGCAGAAGACGATATAGATATAAGATCTGTTGATTGTCTTCATGCCCCTTACACTTGTAGATTATTTTTTGTTTGACTTTAACCTTCTTCATTGTACTGTGAAGCAACAATAATAATGTGTGTGGAACCATTGCCTATTTAATTTAATCAAGTCCCTTATGACATTAAAAAGAAGTCATAAATTGACCCTTTATAGATGATCACCAATCACCAATCACCAACAATTAACATAAACGAGACGGCACAAACATTATGAATTTTACATAAAGTGAAGATGATGACTAATTAAGCATAACACGAATGAAGAATTAATAATTAAAAAAGATTTAATTTATAATCAACAATTTAATGATACAGCTTTACTAATCTATCCCTGGATATTACCGTAGAATACCAATTTACATTCAACAGTTTGATAGTTATTTACTAGTGTTAGATTTCAGTTTCTCATATAATGCTTCTTCAATTTCTTAATCTGATAACTAATCAATTTAGGCCTTCTTCCATATATGTATGTCCGCGTATATCCTATGCGCTAGGAATAAATTTTGCAGTGGTCAGTATGTAATTTTTGTACTACGCTTGGTTCGTGTTGTAGTATGAGCCCCACCCCACCCCCGCCCAGCATACACCTACATCCTTATTTTCTTTATGTTAAGAGAAAATTTATTAGAATCCAACTCTTTTTTTCTAAAATTCGAATTTGCGCGTGCAGTGATTTGTGGGAACTAAGGGAAATAAGTATGGTCAGTTAAATCTATGAATAAAATAATAATAATAATAATATTAAAGAGACATAAAATCAGTAACAAAGCCTGACGGTTGTGCCTAATATGACACCTAAGGCTATTTAATGACATCCAAAATGAAAGTGGAGAGGATTACGTTTTCCTGCTGAAACAGCCACTAAACAGAAATTACAGAAAATATTACATCAATAACCATGATTCAGCAGACTCACCATCTTTTCCTTTGTTCTTTTTTCCAGTTTTTTATTTCTATTATGAAAGTTATTGTTATAAATATTAAACCACATTATTTTGATGAATAAATAATATATATTTACCATGCGTGTGTGCTTTTGCCTGAATGTGTCTCTGTTTGTGTAAATACTTTGATTGCGAGTGTGCTTTTGCCTGAATGTGTCTCTGTTTGTGTAAATACTTTGATTGCGAGTGTGCTTTTGCCTGAATGTGTCTCTGTTTGTGTAAATACTTTGCATGCGAGTGTTTGCATACTTGAGTGATGTGGTTAAATCGTATTTTAATATTGACTCCTAAAGACAAGATTGATTTAAGAGATTGCAATGAAGCACTGAGAGTTTATGTGAATGCATGTATACTTTTTCTTTGCGCGTGATTCACATGATAGCACACAAAACACGCACACATAATTACATATTAACACAGATATTTGATGTATGTCACGTGTGTACGTGCGCAACGACTATGACATTGAAACGCTTGCTTCTGGTGTTGATATACAACATGTGAACGAAGTAACAAATATTTCTTTGTATGAACAGGCGGGACACAGGAGCAAAACCGTGGCTCTGAACAAAAAGCCAGCACTCACCATGCAGGATTTTATTCGCTTCTACCACATACTCACGCGGCGCACTGATCTTGATGAAATTTTTCTCAAGTATCCATTTTGAATGGGAGTTTTGTTTCTGTCTTTCTGCTATTTGAAAGCATTCTTTTTTTTTATCTTACGTCACAGAACAAGATGAGCAAGCTTTATGTTTCAATAATGTGCAAATTTAGTGTAGAATTGCTAAAACATTTTAGTGGCCAAAAATGTTCTTTAAATTGCTTAGCGAACACAACTAGAAACAAGTTTACTTTTCTTCAATGCCAGTGTTTGGACTTAGGCGCTCAATGCAAGTTTTAAAAATATTTTAATAAAGTATCTGTGTAATATAGAATTACTATACATTATTTGTGGAAAGCGATGAACAACCACTGTAGTTTTAATTAATCTTATAGTAGAATTGTAAAGCCATCGGAATCCATTCATATAGTCACAGATTGATCATTGCTCATTTCGAATGAAATTTATTAATCCACACGACTGCAACTGATCAGTTACTTTTCAATAAACTACCAACTCTCCTTAGGACAAAAAATGGCTGACTTATATAAAAATCTCAAGCAGAATAGCAAGAAAAATGAAGACAAAATAAAAAACGGAAATGTGTTTGTTCATCTAACACAATTATAATAAAAACTAAAACTTACAAGCCATGTAGTAGTTGTGAATAATACATTTCGAAGTAACAGACATTCATGGAAGAAAGCCTTTGTTATTGAAATGGACTCATATCCAAGGATGCCAGCTATTCTTGCTTAGTTTTGTTTGCGACCGTTCAACAAGTAGCACTAGAATATCCTGATATAAATAACAAGAATTCTAAGATAAGCAGCCACGCCTACGAATATAGATTGTGATGAATGTGATGTGTATAGATGTGAATGACAATAACTACAGTAGTGTTAAACATTAAGAAGATCTCCTTCAAACCTGCATACTAACACGGCTCCTTTCTTTACACCTGCATACATTAACACTGCCTCCTTCTACAAACCTGTACATTCACATGACTTCCTTTTTCACACCTGTACATCTTAACACACACACACACACACACACACACACACACACACACACACACACACACACACACACACATACACCATTCCTTAAACCTTCACACATTAACACTGCCTCCTTCTACATATCTGTACACATTCACATGGCTTTCTTCTTCACACCTGTACATCTTAACACAGCTCCTCTTTCTTAAACCTTTACACATTAACTCTGACTTTTTACATCTGCCAATATTAACACATCCATCCTATTTACACCTGCACACATTGAGATGGCCTCCATCTTTACACCTGCATTCATTAACACAACTTCCTTCTTTACATCAGCGCATATTAAACATGGCTTCCTTCTTCACACCAGCACACATTAACATTGCTTCCTTCTTCACACCAGCACACATTAACATTGCTTCCTTCTTCACACCAGCGCACATTAACATGGCTTCCTTCTTCACACCAGCACACATTAACATGGCTTCCTTCTTCACACCAGCACACATTAACATGGCTTCCTTCCTCACACCAGCACACATTAACATGGCTTCCTTCCTCACACCAGCACACATTAACATGGATTCCTTCTTCACACCAGCACACATTAACATGGATTCCTTCCTCACACCAGCACACATAATATGGTCTCTTTATTTCTGCCTAAACTGAACCTAGAGTTTGGTAACCCATTTTAGTTTTAGTGATTTATGCAACGAACATACTATAGTACTATCAACTTAGCACAGAGAGATTATGTTAATGATGTTAGTGAACTGATTCGTAAATAATCTTCTGACACAAATTCTTGCTTACATGTAACAGATTAAAGCCTTACTGGGAGGGAAAACAGAGTAAATAAAGTGCTCAAAGATCAACGTCCAAACCATTCAGCCTTTAAATAAAAAAGATGTATTTTCCAAGGTGAAAATTGGAGTTGTATTAATATAGCAATACATTGTAAATCCAAGGTGAAAATCAGAGTGAAATTACTATAATTATACATTGTAAATCCAAGGTGAAAATCAGAGTTAAATTACTATACTTATACATTGTAAATCCAAGGTGAAAATCAGAGTTAAATTACTATGCCTATACATTGTAAATCCAAGGTGAAAATCAGAGTTAAATTACTATACTAATACATTGTAAATCCAAGGTGAAAATCAGAGTTAAATTACTATAATTATACATTGTAAATCCAAAGTGAAAATCTGAGTTAAATTACTATACTTATACATTGTAAATCCAAGGTGAAAATCAGAGTTAAATTACTATGCCTATACATTGTAAATCCAAGGTGAAAATCAGAGTATAATTACTATACTTATACAATGTTATTGTTGCTAAGATATGATTGCACTGTAAGATGTTTTGAGAGAGCAGCTACCTATCTGAACTCCCTTCAAAATTTCATTATCCAACAGACTTTGCTTGATGTTTCAGGTATTCCCAAAACAAGAATTACATGTCGATCTCCGATATTTTGAACTTTCTACGGAAGTGTCAGAAGGTAAGGAGTCAATGTCAAATTAATTGATGATTCGGTTCCAACAGAAAGGCTCAAACTGAAGAATGCCTTGACTGCAACAGAAATTCTGTTATTTTTGTGACATGCTGGATTTTCCACAAAGTGCTGTGTTCATTTCAGTGCTCTTGCTATACCAAAGCTACCACACTACCACCACACATCTGAAAAAGCAAACAAACAAGAGAAAGAAATTGCAAATAAAATGTGCAATTGCATTCCAAGTTTTGAAGAGCAGATAATCTAACGAACAGTAGATGACTGTTTTACAATCTACTGTTTTAATACCAACTTTTCTCTTGAAAGAGCGTGCGCTATTTTGAATATCCAAGTATAGTGTACTTTTGAGTCATACGTGGTTCCCTTCACAAGCTAAAGTAGTAAAAAGTATCGCAGGCAGGAAAAGTTGTCTGTAACGGAGATTGACAACGGTCATTATAAAATACGAAAAGAACTTTAAAACATTTCTTCTAAGTTTATAATAATATACAATGATAACGTAACCGAGGTCACATTAACAAGCAAACATTCAAAGAAACATACAAATAAACAAAAAAATAAAAAAAACGCAACAACAAAACGAAAAAAGTACTATAAATTATAAATACAGTGATGTGTCTTTAATGCTAATTACCCAAATAAGTTGGCATATGGCCGTGCTGGCAGTAACTCTTTTACTGTTACAAGGACATATACCGATATGTGATAGCTCATTGAAAATGAGAAACGTATTTATTTGCAGATTTTGTATGATCAAATATTGACTGGATCAGTTTTGAAAAGAAGTTTACTTTTTGCATTCATTCCATTTATGTTTTATATATGAACATTCAAATTAAATAATATTATCTTTAGACAGAAGCTAATGAAATAAAGCGAGTCAAACATTTTAAATGTGACTTTAAACAAAAGTTAATGAGATAAAGCGAGTAAGTTCTTATCTAATTCTAGCTAATGAGATAAAGTAAGTTCTTATCTAATTCTATTAATAGAAAAGCTCTCAGAACCTGGAGAAAATTTCCCAATCTCAAATAAAATTTCAGTCACATCTAACTTGGTAATCTCTAAGGTCAGTATTGGTGACGTCAAACCCCAGGAACATTATAATTTTAACTCATGGAGCAATAACAAAGATTTCAATGGATGAAAAATTAAGAAGAATTGTAAATACAGTGGATGGCTTTTTAATCATGCAATGGGGAGAGAAGACAACGTTTACTACGTCATTCAACTGGGCATTTGGAGTTTTGCGTTACGAAGAACATTTCTTTGTTCGATTAGGAACACGCACGTTCCGTTAGCTGTAAATCTAAGTCAAAATGAATTAAAACAGTAATAGGAATATTTGACAGAAATAAAGTTGACAGAAAGTTATACGTAAATTTACACCTAATACAATAGTATCATTTGAGACAGCAACGCTACGTTGTCTCATTTGGAAATAAGAAATTCCAAAATCTATAGCTCCCTTTGCAAATTAATTGAGTGTATCATCTCAGTAAAGGGTTGCTATCTATCTGTCTATCTATCTATCTATCTATCTATCTATCTATCTATCTATCTATCTATCTATCTATCTATCTATCTATCTATCTATCTATCTATCTATCTATCTTTCTATCTTTCTATCTATCTTGGTCTGTCCGTCCGTCCGTCTGTCTATCTATCTATCTGTCTTGGTCGGTCTGTCCGTCCGTCCGTCCGTCTATCTATCTATCTTCTGTATGGGTCGGTCTGTCTGTCTGTCCGTTCGTGCGTCCATCTATCTGTCTTTTATCTATATCTATGTATCTATCTATCTATCTGTCTATCTATCTATCTATCTATCTGTACATATGTCTCTGAATATCACGATATTTATATATCTATCCGACAACGAACCACTAGGCCTACATCGATCCATTGTATTCATTCATTTCCCAAGGTTAATTTCTATTTAAATAATAAAATTAAATAAGAGTATTCTACAGATATGAAATTGCTTCTACAACTTCTACCTCCTTACCCACCCATTACTACTACCACCATGACCACCACTACTACAACTACTAGATAGATAACCTCTAGTCTTATTCATTATAGGAGCAAAATGTGAACGAAGCGACATGCACGAAAATGGTGACGCTTTATGAGCGAGTGGGTGGTTACAAAAGCAATCAACAATTCTCCTTTCTTGGTATGTACAGTACGAATGTAATTTAAAACGAAAGTAAATATAAATTTTAATATATAGTATGTACAGTACAATGTAATTTAAAACGAAAGTAAATATAAATTTTAATATATAGTAATTGCGTAATAAATGTATCTTTTTAATATCTTGTAACTTACAAAAAATAAATGCATTCATTAATTGTAAATGTAATTTATGATTAGTTCATATTTTGTAAATCGTTTTCTTTAAACTCGTGCGTATATTGTAGTTTTTATTTTATTGTGATTTTTTTGTTGTTGTAAACCCTGAATGTACAATTTTTGTGAACTCCTTATATGCTCTTTATAGTTTGTTTGTTGAACAACATGAAGATTATGATTTTTTTTCGTGCAATAAAACTAAGAAAACAAAGGATAAAACCCACGCTAAACAATACTCACTGTATCTATGTTCATATCTAAACAAATCGGGACCACGTTTTGCTGTAAGCTATCCGTTGTCATTATAATCATCAATGTTGTAATCATTATAATCTTTGAAGTCATTACTGCAATCACATATACATTTAGTATACATAGTAGTAAATTTATCATCATAATCATCGGCATTATTATCTTGATCATTGCCGTCATTACCACTACCACAACTGTCATTTTCACTATACAAGTATGTACTTAATTCATATACTCCACCCCAAAAAAAGAAAATGTTGGAAAATATTTACAAAGGGAACTTTGACATCGTCGTCATCCTCATCCTCCACCATTACTACTACCACAAAAAAGTTGGAAAATAGTTACTCAATAAACCTTTACTCTTTGTCGTCGTTATTACTAGTAGTAGTAGGAGGAGGAGGAGGAGAAAATATAGCACACAAAATATGTATATAGTTTTTTTAATTAGTGAAATTGTGTTTTGCTATGTAGTGGTACGTCGGGTCATAGGATGGACATTGATGATGAATAATGATGATTGAACGATATCCACAGCTGCAAATGGTTATTTGGTTATTTCACATTGCCTTTATTTCAACTCATGTAAACAATAGAGCACAGTTCATTCAGACACGACGAATAGCATTGCTCATTCAGACACAACATGCACGCACACACACACACACACACACACACACATACACACACACACACACACACACACATACACACACACACACACACACATACACACACACACACACACACACACACACACACACACACACCTATCATGTCAAATGAAAGTGCGGCCGTCAAAGTAGGCCTGCTTAACAAAACAGCGTCGATTAGTAAAACTGGCGCCAAGCATAGTCTGTTTCCTTACTTGATTTGAAATATCAATATTTAATGAAAGTGCATTAATTATGTTTTAAGATAAATAATTAAACCCAAAATAAAATAAAATCTGTGTTGGTTAGCCGTAGAAGAAAACATGATCATAAGCAACAATCATAAAATACACACATACAAAAGCATTAGTCATCATATAAAACATACCTCAATTAAAAATATTTTTAAAATTCCTTCGTAAATACATATACATTATATATTAAATAGTTTACAATAAAAAGTATACATTTTAACACTGTAGGCCTACATTAATTAATATGAATACAACTTTACTCCACCGAATCCGTTAAAAACAAACTTCCCGACCCCAACATGTCAACGTGACCTAAATTTGCGACCGAGCAGCAAACGGCGGACTGGAAATAAGTAAATAAAAACATTAAATTCATAGTAATGAGTGTCACAGATTATAAACAATTATTCGTGCATCTTACTTTTCAAAGTAAATAATTTGTACTGCAAGTAAGGGTTAAATAAACATAATTTGTATTTACATTAATGTAATATTAGATAAGGAATTCAAATCAATGTATAAACATTCTTGTTCACTTGTTCCATTTTCATGTTCATTATTTGACAGCTACATGAATTTATTGTTACGTATTCAATCATCAGGGTTTGAGAATTACTTGATGGACGAGTCACAGGAGCTATTTAACCCCTTGCACCGTACGGTTTATCAAGACATGAGCAAGCCGATGACTCATTACTTTATCGCCACGTCACACAATACGTCAGTGGCAGAAATTTTGGTTTTCTTTGTGTTTTTCCTCATATGTTAACTGGATAATTTGTATATTAACAATACGGTCATATTTATTGACAGTCATAGTAGAAACATATATGCAAATTTCAGTTCTACAACATGAAATCAGGTAAGCAATTTGTAAGTTCACATGATAATGCAAAATTTAGAATAGCCATTCGTGTGTCAGATGCACTTTGGGATTTTAATACCACTGTGACGATGTTGAACAGATGTGCAATGTGTTTGGAAGATATTAATACATTCTGGACAGATTGCCAGTGGCCCATTTAACTGAGTTAATGCAATATGATAGTGACTACTGCCAAGTAGACATTAATAATTGACAGATGTGTGGCTAAATGCAACATAGCAGTGTCTATTTCCTTTTAGACAAACGATTAGTGACACTATTTCGGTTAGGTGTAACAGGACAATTTTCATTTCCTTACAGGTAAATATTTAGTGACACACACGGGTTTAAAGATCACGACAATGATCCTTTAAGACAACGCACTTAATGAGACATGTTTGGGTAAATGCAACACATGACAACGCCCAGGTTCTTTAGGGTTTAGCATTTTTTTTAATGACATATTGTCTTGGCTGTCTTGGCTACAAGTAACACGAGAGTGCCCATTTTCTTTAAGGTTAAATTTGTTTTTAATGATGCGTTGTCTTAACTAAATGCAAGACAACAGCGCCCAATATTTTTAAGGTTAAATTTGTTTTAACAACGCATTGTCTTGGCTAACTGCAACATAACAACGCCCATTTTCTTTAACTTTAAACATTTTTAATGACAAATTTCTTGGCTGAATGCAGCACAACACACATTTTCTTTAAGGTTAAATATTTAATGTCATTGTTTTGGCTAAATGTACCACAACGATCCCTTTATCTTACTTGCTTTGTGGCAAAGTCCTTTTTTATGTTTGCAAATGACTGGCAGATTTGGGGCTGACTGCTTTGTGTGTGTGTGTGTGTGTGTGTGTGTGTGTGTGGTGTGTGTGTGTGTGTGTGTGTGTGTGTGTGTGTGTGTGTGTGTGTGTGTGTGTGTGTGTGTGTGTGTGCACATGGCACTGGCAGATATTTGTCTGATTAATGTGGCGAAGACAGACCATTGTATTGCTTGCAAATGTCATTGGCAAATATTTGGCCGACTCTTTGTGGCGAAGAATATTTTATTATTTGCAAATGACATTGGCAGATATTTTTCTGACAGCATTTGTTTGTAAAATCATTTATTCGATTGCCAGCCTGATAACTTGAAATGTGAAGTTATCTATTATTCTTGCATGTTAAAATCTTGATAGCAAATTCCAGGATTTATGCAATGAGACCATTATTTGTATATATTGAATTGAACTGATCGGATGCACTGTAATAAAGCCCATATTGGTATGTTCAAAAGACTGAACAGAGTGAGAAAGCACCCATTTATATCTATACTAAACAGTTTTTAATATTGTGGCAGAGTAAATTTGCCTATCCCAATTTCGCTACTTAATTTTTATAAATTATTAATTTATGGAAGTGACCCGACCTTGGGCACTTCTTATAATGTTTATTTTTTGTAAGTGTCTGAGTTGGAGTAAATACTTCAGTTAAGAATATGCTAGAAATTGCTGATGTAATGCAAACTAATCCCAACTGGGTGAGTAGTTTTTATTATCCAGTGGTTAAGATTAATGAGAACAAGGCCAGCCAATGGGCTGAGGTCCAAAAGTTTACTTGCTGTAGAAAATTCTATTGTCTGATCACTTGAATTTGGTGGGCAAAGACGTCTGGTCAGGTAAGGCAACTGTTAGTATAATTGTGAGTTAAGTGACTGTTTAAGAGAGAATGGACTTATAAATATATCATGCACTTTGCTCTTGATATGCTATACTTTTGTTTTATGTCGTGAGGTATTACGTAAGTAGACTATTATGTTTAACTAAGCTGCTCGTTTATAGTATGATAAACACTTGAAATTATTCTAGTGAAATGGCTCATATAACTATAATGCTGAATTTTCTATGCTGTGCGTGTATTAGGCTAATAAACACTGTTGCAGGAAACTGTAATATGAGTTTGGAATGTAACAAAGTGGATTTGTAAGGAGACAAACTGGAAACTTAGCATTTGTTCTCTGATTATATATTTACAGAGACAAGCAGCCTTTCTTTCTTTGTGTTATTTGAATCTCCTGGTTTACCGATTGTAAACTGCTATGACTGACCAAAATAGAGGTGGGGAGTAGCGTGTAAGTGGCGAATACACTACACATCATTGAAGTATGGTGGTAAGATATTCTGATTACATGAGCAATTTCTTTGGTATAAAGAAGTACTAGAAATGGTGTAAGTGTTATTCTGCTTGATGGATTTGGTATGGAAAAACTGCCTATGCTGACTCTCGGGGAATAGCAGTGCATCAGTGTTTCAGAGTGTGCAAAGAGAGACATGTTAATGTTGACAAAAAACTTGTGACATTCTTGCAAAAGCACATGAAAGACTATCAAGACAGCACTTATTTCAGGTTATGTCAAGACTATTTTCACTTATCTCTAATAACACCATTTCTGTTCTCTAATAAAAACTATCATGTGATTTGTATTGACACTAATGTTGAATTGTATTTTAAGATATAAGACTATGAAATATAGAAATTATTTGAATGTGGTTTCATGGAAATAGTGATGTCAAGTATTTTTTATTTGTCTTATGTATATTTGATTGTCGATTTAATAAATTTATTGACCATCTTACACATATTGATAACCTTATGTCAGAGGAGAAAGTGAGTGGATGGGGGATCACTAAATAGAGATTAAAAGACAATAAGAAGTTTTCCACCTATGGAATAGTGTGTGACGGTAAATGTTTGTCTTTAAGGTGGTAGAAGAGAGAAACATTTTCAGTGCCCACATATCCTTTAAGTGAGAGAGATGAGTGGTGTCTGCTGGTGAATTAATAATAACATAAATTAAAATTTCCATAACTTGTAATTAGTTATGAATAATTAAATAATGAATAATAAAAGTAATCCTTAACTATGTGACATTGGCATCATAAATACATACATGAATATATGCAATATAATAATATCCATTTTAGTTATGCAAAAAACCGATTGAACACAACTTGTCAGTGCCAGTTCTCTTTGTATGCAAAGACACTTTCATAAGAATCTGACTAACTGCAATGTATAGCAGTCTTTCCTATTTGTGCAAACACTAGCTAAATCTTTGCATGCAAAACACTTAGTGATAGACATACAGATGAGTATTAGATAGTGTCAAACAATGGCATTATGTAGCCGACACCCACCCTCCTTTATAAATAAACTATATTCAAACCTAGCCCTAGGACACTTGATCCTTATCCCCGGGTCAGAGAAATGCCAGAGTAACAACTCACTTATTGAACCAGTCAGAGCACATGTCAACCACGCGCAATGAATGTAGCAAAAATCTACTAATTTATTGGCAGACCAACACAGCTGACTGTTGAGGCAACATATGCTTTGGCTTCTGGCCTTAATAAGCTATAATCATACTGTATAGTACTATAAGCCTTATCGCTGGTTACTGATGCAGGAGTAAACCATCCTCTGTATATATTACTGCCAAAGGTATGTGGTTTTGCTTGTATCACTAAATAGTATATCCATGTTACTTTTAACTTAACCATACTTCATATTTGCTAAACATTTTGCTTATAATAATAGAATGCCTGATGTCCATGTTCGCAAGAGGGTTCTGTCAGAGAACTATGTGGACAAACACTTTCCTCATGTGTACATTACTGGCAGATCGGCACCTTATCTCGGACGTTGACTTGAGTGCTGAGCCATGAAGCAACGCCAGAGTGGAAGACCTGGGCCTAGAGACAGTTCAACAGATCATATGTGCATCCACTACAGCACCACCAGAACCGTAGGCTCAACATCAGGCACATCCTGAGTTAAGTGACTATAAAACCAACAGCTTCTCTCAGATTTATCAGATAGTTCACTCAGAATCCTTTATAAACTCACTTAGAAATTTCTCATACAAACAAGACTCTAATAACACAATAGTTATCATAGACCTGAACAAACCTTTTCTCTTACAACACTATATGCTCATGATTATGAATGATATAGATCTGTGACTTTGATTATAACTATCAAACTATTCATTATATGTAAACATGATGTGTTATTTTATGTCTTGTTAAATACATTTAAATATTGATACTTAGACTGATCGTGTTGGCGTGACTCCCTTACATATTATATGTCATTCTCTGTCACTTGTATTTAACTACTTTACCTGGCTGTATGTACAAGGGGCCTCGGGGCTATGTTCTAATCTATAATTCTTCTTTTGTTCACTATTCTATTCTATTCTTCTTTCCAACACGTGTGGCCAGCCCAAGTGTGTGTTTGGGGGAATTAGCCTAAGGTTACGGGTGGCCTTGGGAGTGGTGGAGAATTAACAACTTGCTCATTTCCCAGCAAAACGTCACAGATAGCAGTGCTCAATTCTTTGTAAGTACAACACGAATTAACAGTAATCGACTAAATATCACTAGTTGACAGATACCTGACTAGATGCAGTCGAAAAGTGCTTATTGTCCTTGTTTGCTAAATATATCGACAGATACCTCGCGGAAGATCAGCTCATTGGGCCAAGCAAAGTGGAAATGTACATATTGGTTCTCTGCAAAGGCTGCCGCTGTATTGAATGTAAGTCAAAGGAAACGAATTTAATCTAAACTTCTCATGTTCAGGACTTAATGTTTTGGGATCGTGGGCGGAAAAATAATAACGTCGTCTGTCTACATTTAATTTCTTTAACACAAATGCACGAGAAGATTAATTAATTCTGCTATACATGTATTTTTCTTGTAGCGAGAGTATTCCTTGTCTTACTACAACACTTAAAATTAAAGCTGAATCATTATTTCCATCTCCCCGTCTAAAGGAAACAAGTGTTCATATTTCTATTAAGAGTGTAACACGGATATAACATAGATTCCAGACATCATGGTTTTAAATGATGCACTCTGATCATTTATACATATATTCGTCCTGAAACAATTACTGCTTACTATAATAGCAAAGAAATATATTATAATAACAAGCAAGTTTTTAACATATGTAATTAGACCAATTCATACTCACCACAACTAGCAAGGTTAAGCACATGAATTATACATACGGATAACCGGGTTGGCTAATTATTGGCCCTTTTCTTTCCCGTGGGAGAACAGTGTAGCTTAAACTCTGTTTCTGCCATGTCTAGTGCCAAACCACAAGTTATATACTTCGGGATCGAGCCAGAAATATAACCTAATCAACTTTGTTTTCCCCACAGTGTCACAGCCAAACTGATGCATTTTCTACTAAGCACTGGCTGGTAGTTATCGGGTTTGGTGGGGGTAGTGGGTGGTAGGACAGTGTATGGGGAGAAGAGTTGAGTTGGGTTCAAGAAAATTTCACAGGGCCTATCTCAGCTCATGACACTATCTCTCTTCTTATATCTTTCCTTCCTCTTCTCTCTCCATGTATCTCTCCATCTTTTTTCTCTCTGTGCACACACACACAGACACACATACGCACACTTTACTACTCGTACTACAAATATTATTAACGAAATAGGTGTTACTATCAATATTGCCACCACCTCTACTATTCTCTTTTCTATTTACTGTTATTTCTTCTGATGCATCCATGTTTTTTTTTTCCAGTGGACATCTGGGATGGTCCAGACAAAGATCCTATCATCTATCATGGCCACACACGAACCTCTAAAATAAGCTTCAAGAGCGTCATACAAGCCATCAATGAATACGCCTTCAAAACCAGCCCGTAAGTTTAAGTACTGGTTATGTTGTTACCTTTATGCCATCAATGAACGCACCTTCAAAACCAGACATTTGTTTACAGTTTATATATATTGTGACCTTTACACCATTAATAAATACGATTTCTGTGATGCCAATGCCACCTAGTTAATGGCTATGATTATTATTAACCAATCAATTGTCCTTAACTAATTACAAGTGATGAGAATTTTAATTTATGTTATTAATAATTTTCCAGTAGACACCACTCGTATCTTTCATTTAATAAATATGCGGGCGCTGTAAACGTTTTTCTCTCGTCCAGAAAGTTAAAGACACACATTTACCATCACATAATATTTCCATAGGTGGAAAATATCTTACTAAAGGAAGAGACAAATCCAGCTTTAATCTATATTTAGTGAGCCCCCATCCACCTACTTTCTTCTCAAACATAACCTTGTATAGTCGAAGCTACAATAGTCTTTTTGTGCATTTTTTATATAAGATTTATGCTCACAATTTATAGAAATAATAGTCTACTCACATAATACATCTCTATGTAAAACGCAAGTTTAACACATCAGTAGCAAAAAAGCATGATAAATTTCTAAGTCCATTCTCTCTCAATCAGTCTGTTAACTCACCATTAAGCTAATGACTGCCTTACATGACTGGACTTCTTGCCACTCCAAATTCAAATGATTTGACAATACATTTCTTCATAGCATATAAACTTTTGATCTCAGACCATTGGCTTGTCGCATTCTCATAAATCTTAACCATTGGATAATGAAAACTACTCATGGAACTGGTTTGGATTGCATCTGTAATTTCTAGCATATTCTCAACTCGAATTTGTTTATTCCAACTCCAACACTTACAAAAATACCATCATAAGGTGTGTCCATGACCTGGTCACTTCGACAATTTCACAATTTATAATACAATGAAGTCTAGAAATATGGATAAACAAATTTACTTCACCACACTTTCAAAACTAGCCCAACAGTTTACTGTGCTGATTTTGTTGTGACCTTTATACCATCATTGAATACGCCTTCACGATCACCTGTAAGTTCACTGTATTGATTATTTAGTGTCCTTTAAGCCATCAGTGAAAACGCCTTCAAAACCAATCTATAAGTTTACTGTATTGATGCACCTTCCAAATCAGTCTGTGAGTTTACTGTATTGATGCACCTTCAAAATCAGTCTGTGAGTTTACTGTATTGATGCACCTTCAAAATCAGTTTGTAAGTTTACTGTATTGATGCACCTTCAAAATCAGTCTGTGAGTTTACTGTATTGATCATGTTTCGGCCTTCATGTCATCAGTGAATATGCCTTCAAAACCATCCTGTATGTTTACTGTATCTACATGTTGTGACTTTTATGTCATCAATGAATATGCCTTAAAAACCAGCCCCAAAGTGTTATGTACTGTTTATGTTATGACCTTTATGTCAACAATGAATACACCTTAAAAAAACAACCCGTACGTTTAGGATACTGAAATGCTGTGACCTAATTTTGACCCAAGAACAAGATGTTATAAAGTCAGCAAGTCGAGCATTGCTTTCTCCACTCTCCTCCAAAAGTCTACAACACTTTTTTATAATAACAATATAAAAAAAATTCAGAAAATGCTCACATTTTTGTGTTCATGTAAAATAACCTAAAGCTTTCTTCAAGCAATTTTTCTTGAAAGTGATTAAGCTTGCAAAAAATAGATTTGAACATGTCAACTATGTCTTCATTCTTTTAGCTCAAAGATATATTTTTCCATTGAACTCTTGGATAGTTCAACACAGGGACATTTCGAGTTTCAGCTTTTACACTTTGGCACTCGAATATATGTAAGTATGTGTGTATGTGCATGCACATTATATGCTTGCATATATACATACATACTGTGACGAGTATTTCTCAATGTAAGAAGTACCTCTTAGTACCGAGGATTATATTATCTCCCGTATAACATGCATTTTAATTGTGGAGTCGGCTGACAATAAGATGGCCTCTTTGCGTGTCCCCTACACAATACAATGGTATATATGTGTATACTTAAAGCTACCTTTGACCTGACATATCGCTATTCGTGGTATATACGTGTATATTTAAAGCTACATTTCAACTGACATATCGCTCATATACTCGTGGTGGATTATCGTTTATGTCTGAATTCTTAATCATTATGTAATGCCACCACCACCAAATGTGGTGCTATGTATAAGGGATATAATCTAGGGCGATGGACGCAAAGGGTGTGTTGCAGTGGGTAAGAGGCCTAACCTAGGGCCAGGGATGTACAAAATAAGGCCAGGGATACGGAAAACGTAGGCAATTGTTAATAGACCTAATCTGAAGATAAGAAATTGCAGTACATAGCTATGGCCTATCATATATATATATATATAAGCAAAAAACAAGAGCTGCGGAGAGTATTATGCAATGGGTAAGGGGCCTCATCTAGTAAAAGAACATAGCTGTGGAAAGTAGTATGCAATGGGTAAGGGGCCTCATCTAGTAAAAGAACATTACTGTGGAAAGTAGTATGTAAAGGGTAATGGCCTGATCTAGTGCAAGAGCTGTGGGAAAGAAACACCAAATCTAAGGCCATAGATGTAAAAAGTTATTGTGCTGCAATCGGTAAGGGCCTCCTAATCTTGGTATATATCGGTAGCATGGACAATAAGACACTAGTTTCTTTTCAAATGACCCAGGTTCGATTGTTATTGAGAAACCTCCCTGTGATTCTTAAGTGCTCACTAGCAAAGTGTAGTGCATCTCAAATTTCTAAACTTGAATTTTGGGCTTATTTTTATATTGGAATTAATTGCGCGCACGTGTGTCCGTTTGCCCACTACATTTTGTTTATGAAGATGGTACATTTTTGTAGTGTAATTTTACAACAAATAGTTTACTATATCTTGATACTACAGTCTGTTGACTGCAGTCGTTGATTTGTTTGTTTTAATTTTGTTTGGAAAACCAGCGTTGTAAAAAGTCACACGTATATTGTTTTCCTATCTAGCTGTCACAGCGACATTTCCCCTTGATTCTCAGTAATTTACTGACGTTTTTGTCAGAAAGTTTCTCTCTCTTTTGCAAAGAATTATTATTTTTTTCCTCTCAATAGTCCTTCCTCAAACCACCATATTTCTCCCTAACGAAAAGAACTAGAAGAGAATAATGTTTTTAAATGATTGTTAAAAGAATGGAACAAATACAAAAGAAATTAAATGGAAAATATGAAAATATAAATAATTAAATATTAAATACAGAACGAAACTAAAGGAGAGAAAAAGAAATGAAAACAACATAAGATGGGGAATATTAGAATATTACTATATTTTTTTTAAAAAGACATTAAATAATATCTATCATCTAGAGTTATATGTATACCCTCTACCTTGTTACAGATACCCAGTGATTCTCTCCCTGGAAAACCACTGCAGCCTAGAGCAACAGCTAGTAATGTCCTCGTACATGCAGGCCATATTTGGTGATAAACTGTGGTATGAGCGAGACCTCGCAGTCACTCCTAGCCCCAAGGACTTGATGTACAAAATTATCATCAAGGTAAGAGATATTTGTATTACGTTTGTGTTGTCTTGCAACAGCAAACAAAACAGTAATAATAGCAATGCCTTTTATTGTTTGCATGTACGTATTGAAGTCTTAGTATTGATGAGAACAAATACATACATATGTAGGTTCCGTCACGTTTGTCAAACATTTAGTTACTGTCTGTGTATGTGGCAGCGCAAATCCATCCATCCATACATCAATACATCCATCCATCCGTACACCTGCCCATCTATCTATATGTGACAGGTGATTTTAAATGATGAGAGGGTCTCCTTTAATGATGAGACTATTATCATCTCTCCTCGTTTATGAAAAATACACCACATCTCTCAATTTGCGCACAACGGACTGAAAGAATGGTCTCTCGTACCCTTTCCAGAGCAATCCCTAGTATTGAAAATGAACACCATGGAATATTATTGTAAATGAACACCATGGAATAACTCGTAACCTTTCCAGAGCAATCCCTAGTATTGTAAATGAACACCACGGAATAACTCTGACCTGACAAAGTGCAATGAGTGGTGGACACCTTCTTGAAAAGCCTACACCCGTCTTATTAATTATTACGCCCCCACCCATTACTCCTGACCTTTTAACCTAGTTAAAACACAGGTCGAGGGTGTTGATAAACAAAGTAATAGAATTTATTTACAATATAAATTAACTACACACTACACAGCAATTCAACATTGATTAAATACAAATAATGACATATACAACAATTACATACAAGATACATGGTGTGGTGGAGTAAGTTTGTCTATCCCTATTTCTAATTTAATTGTTATTTAAATTGTTAAATTGTCATCTTGTATGTAATTGTTGTATATGTCAAAGTCAAAAATCTTAGCCACTCCTTATGATGGTATTTTTGTAAGATGATTTGGAGTAAATGCTGAGATGGAGTAAATTCTCGAGTTGAGAATATGCTAGAAATTGCTGATGACATGCAAATTAATCCCAATTGGATGAGTAGTTTTTATTATCCAATGATTGTGATTTACAAGAACAAGACTAACACACACACACACACACACACACACACACACACACACACACACACACATACACACACACACACACACACACACACACACACACACACACACACACACACACACACACACACACACACACACACATATATATATATAAAGATAATTTACAAAACAGGGAAAGAAGCTTAAGCCAGAAGAAGAAGACGCCTCACTTCAATGCGATGTAAGCGACGAAGATGAAGCTGCTGAGGCGTTGTTTGAAGAAAAAAGTTGGGAGGAGGAGAGTCATTTTGGAGAGGAAAGTGGTGTCGACCTTTCAGACTCAAACCAGTCAAAAAAGAAAGCTAAGAAAATTGTGCTCCACCCAAATTTGTCCCGTATAACGGGAATGAAAAGTGGGACATTTGAAAACGTCCAAAAAGCAGCACTTACGCGTATGTACAAACTTTGACCTGATTTACATATCATTTAATTTATATTTTGTGTGATTTATTTATGGACTGAGTATTTATACATTGTCTGATTACATATCATTTAATTTATATTTTGTGTGATTTATTTATGGACTGAGTATTTATACATTGTCTGATTTATGTATGAATTTATTTATATTTTGTGTGATTTACTTATGGACTGATCACTTATACGTGATCTCATTTACATATAAATTGATTTATAGTTTGTGTGATTTACATATGGCCTCACATATTGTCTCATTTACACACACATGCGCGCGCGTATATACATGTATGTATATATTCTAATTTAACTGAAGTGTGGTTTAGATATAGCTTCATTTATTAGTTTATAAAAATAGTCATATACACATTTACTAATATATGCACACATTCAACACACCACAATATATATTCACAAATTAACTAAATTTACATGTGCTTTGATTTACTCACGGTATTATAATTATAATTTTAAATAGTAATAATTGGGTTTCCCTTTAGTTTGATATGCAAATAGGGCGATTTATGATGGGATTGTTTATTCATGATTTTATTTATATTTGCCCTTAATGCGTGATTAGCAGTATATGCAAAGGTTGTGACTGGATGCACACAATTTATAGAACTAGATAAACAGATTAATACACGTTATCTTATCCATATCTTGTGTTTATGTGTGCATTTTAAAATGTGCATACATTCTGACGTAAGCTGTGATGTTAATAATTAATTTGCTTTAGTTTTCATGCATGATAAATTGTGTGTTTCACTGGGCGTGTTCTGAGAGCGTACGAAATTTAGAGACGCTTAAAACAAGATTAGTCTAGCAGAGTATATGATCATTTAAGTATCTAAATTATTACTCTTAGTGAAGAAGAAAATCATTCGTTTGGTATGCATAATAATCATTTGAATAGTACATATAATAATTAATCATTCATGTAATACGTATAGTAACCATTCGAGTAGAACGTACAATAAACAATCGAGTAGAGCGTGCATTAGTCGTTCGAGTAGTGCATATAATACTCATTCGAGTAGAGCGTGTAATAATCATTCGAATAGTACTTACAAAAATCATTCATGTATTACGTATAGTTAATCATTCGAATAGAACGTATAATGATCATTCCAGTAGAGCGTGTATTATTCATTCGAGAAGTGCACATAATAATCATTCGAGTAGTACGAGTAATAATTATTGGAGTGGTGCGAGTAATAATCATTTAAGCAGTGCGAGTAATAATAATTCGATTAGTGCGAGTAATAATCATTGGAGTGGTGCGAGTAATAAATATAATAATTCGATTAGTGCGAGTAATAACACTGCGTCACACACACACAAAATTTGAAAGTTGTCTAAGATATTTCAACTGATTTAGAATAATTTTGCACTGAAAATGACCTCCGTTTTTTTTAATCAGATCAGGTTTTTGATCTAAATCGATTTTAAAAAACCGATCTTATAGCTAAATCGATTACATTTTTGTAACATTATTAGGCAATTTTGTTAATATTTCTCTTTCAAAATAGGTATTTTAAATTTAAAATATTTAATTTAAATTTTTTGAAAAGTGTTTTCTAACACAATTCATTTATTAAATGTTACAAAAGTTGATTAGTGTACATTGAATAGTAGACATTGATAACGCTAAGTACATATAAATTCAATATTAGGTCATCATTGTTCAAAATTCAGGGCATGAACTTCCGTCTCTTCGAACTTCTAGAATGCTCACAGTAGGAATGTCTCTCTTTAGAGTCTAACAGTAATCAGCCATCATGACTGCATCTCAGCGTCCCTGATACTGTTCTCCATCTCTTTCATATCCTGATGAAATCTCTCCCCTTGCTTTCGCTCATTGATCCCAGATTTTCAGAAAACCGATCCAGATATGAGAATAAGTAATTCATTTGATGTTGTATCCAAAGTTTCTGAAAGCAGTCAGCATAGGCAACAAGCTCTGCGTAGTTCCTGGCCTTATTGTTGCCAAGAAAGTTTTTCAAGACCAGAACAAAAGCTTTCCATGCTTCCAGTTCCACTTCATTCATTGAGTTTTCAAAATCTGGATCTCTGATTAGTTTACGGAGTTCTGGACCATCAAAAATGCCAGCTTTCAACTTCTCAATGGTCAGCCCTGGAAAAGCATGGCACAAGTAAGTGAAACAGCCACCATCCTTGTCCAGAGCTTTGGTGAACTGTTTGATTAAGCCAAGCTTAATGTGCAGCGGTGAGAGAAGTATCTTGTCTCTGTCCACCAGAGGGTTGTTTATGAGGTTCTTTGCTTTGCAAGGTACCAATTCCTCCTGTACAGGCCAGTCCTACTTCGTGTAATGCTGTGCTTTGTCCCTACTATCCCACAAGCACGGGCACTTGTTGAATCCAGACTGTTGTCCCAACAAAAGGTTTACCATCTTCAGATCAACACAAAATAACCATCCATGCTGATCATAACGAATTTTCTCCAGCACGTACTTCACGACTTCATACTTCACCTACAGTGCAGTCGAGTGAGCTAGAGGTACAGAGGCAAACTGGTTACCATTGTGTAGCAGAACACATTTCAGTGATCGCTTGCTGCTGTCACTGAACAATCTCCAATCTTCAGGTTTATATTGTGGCATCCAAGCTTGTGCAGAAGCTGCACAGTATCTATATAGTACACTAGGTCCTTTTCTGTAGAGAAAAAACTGAGATACTCTTGATGTCTGTTGCAGTAGAAGGTGATGCAAAGACTGTCAGAAAGGACTTTTTCCTTCAATCTTGTCACGGGTATGAGGAAATATTAATTTAAAAAATTTCTCTCTCTAAGTGCCATCATACTCTAAACGATTAATGAAACAGCCAAATTAATTTAAACATAGAAAGGGGCTAAAATGAATATTTTGTCAACAATGGAAAGCTAAGTATGGAAAAGTTAGTTGAGGAAGACATAGGTTCATGCCAGCGAATGGAAAGGCATAATTAACTTTCGAGGATGCATGCATTTACCCCTATGTAGTCAGTGATGCCAAGACCATAAATCTTGTCGTGTACAGGAATACATGGTAGGCCACCGAGATGCTAATTTTGTATGTTAGAAAACAGGCTCTGAGTTTTGAAATGTAACTTGTTTTAAGAATTACCACTATTAAAAGTTTGGTAGTTTACAGTTGATATTGTTATTGTGAAATTACTTGTTGAAGTAGAAGTTTGAGTTATTGGAAAGTTGAGATTTATTTGTTATAATTAATGTGTTGGTTTGTGTGTACAACCCTTTCTTGCTATGACTAGTGTACTCTTGCCAGGTGGTGATGAGTCACCATAGTAACGTAGTTTTAAAAATAAAAATAAAAGTAATGAGTGCTCTGGGAAGTTTTGTGCTCTGGGTTAGGTAGTTAGCAAGCAAATTGATGTCAATCAAAGGTGTCAACTTGGAATTCGACAAGTGGACAGTCAGGATATTCGTCAGCACATATGTGCAGTGCTGGAGGGGGGTGCTGTGTGCTGAAGGGGGTGTGTTCTAATCAGCTCAGAGAAAATAATGTATAAGGACTTTGCACATAAAAGGGGATGATGGAGACAGAAATGAAGGAGAAACACCAAGAATGTAGAGATTGGTAGAGGGGTGAGAAAGACCCTCTGAGTTTCTCCCTGCTTTCATACCAAGGACTCTATGAGCTTGGCCAGCAACCAGCTAGAGAACTCTTGGAAGTCTACCCAGCTGTATTTTGAAGGCACGCCATCAGGGCCGTCAACAGATCAAGATGGACCAGTCATACAGACAGTCATCTCAGGGTCTTCAAAGACTCTGTGTAAAGATCATGGGAGATCGACTATTTTCCAGTGTTATATTCCAGCATTTATTTTAAGACCCTGCTTCAGAATTACCCCACCTTATTCTGACAACAGACTGGATGCCCTCCAATGTACCCTTCAGTCTCAATAAAATTTATGTGCTCTTAGTTAAAGCTGACAAATTTTACAGACAGGCAAACTGGTGTACAAAGCATGAACTGGGAAATGTTTAATCAATTATAACTAATTATGCATTCAATCATCCTTTCACAACTCTATTGCCCCCACCCAGCTCTTTTGGTCTATCTTGCATAAATAGTCAACTAAGATAATTGATAAACAAATAAAAAAGAATTTAATAAAAGTTTAACAAATAACAAAGTATTTAGAGATTCACAATGATACTAGGTCTCATATACTATGCTAATTATTCGATACACGAGATTGCAAATGTTCCATATACAGTTCAGGTTTACCAGACTCTGGTACTTAGCTGGTCATCCTTATTGCGATGAAATGATGCACGTTGAATCCCCAGTCATAGTGGTTACAGGAGACACGATCTGTCAGTTTCTGTTCAACACTTCACACATCGTTACCCCTCATCTGAGTTGTCCAAAACTCGCTCACAACTAAGTCAATAGTTTGAGCAAAATGGGCACAAAGTTGCATAGAACACTTACCAAGTGACAAGCGGTCAAAATGACAAGAATCATTGACATAGAAGCATTGACATAGACATAGGAAACGTTGACATGAATGAAAACACATCGACAAAGATGTAGACCCGCTCTGGAAATAAATCAATTCCTATGAGCGATAGTTCTTATAGATTCGCAATCTTAGCATGTGGTGTGAACAATAGCATAGTTATTCCTCAACCATTTTAGTATCTTTACATTTATTAATTTAATATATAATAAAGATACAGTTTCGGTCATGCTCATGCATGTTACAATTAACATACGCAGAAGCTTAGAATATTTCAAAACCATTTATACTTTACAAATGAAAATTGAAATAGAAGAAATCAAATATAATTTAAAATCACATATATACGCATTACAATTTCTATAATATTATACAAGCAAATGAATTTAAACTGTTACAATAAATTTACAAATGAACGTGCACAAATGTTCTGCCATCACAATTCAGTTATCTTAGTTTATAAATTATCATCTTACAATTTGACAATTAATTTAGATAATGCAATATTTGAACTTAGCAACACTGTTATTCAACCACGTGTTTAGAGAATTTGCAATAATTCAATTTAACAATAATAGGCATGTAAATTCAACACAATCAAATCTTAAATAAAATACAATTGTATTTAAGGAAATCAATGTGTTACCTTGCTCAATAATGACTTTACTGACTCAACAGCAGGCCTGGTGATTCATGGCAATATCGCAGATGACTAGATGCTTGCAATCGGTTCCATTGGTTCCCTTGTGAATAATGCATTGGCTGCAGCATGCAGTATATAAAGATTCATGCGACCCTAAGGTGCAAACCTATTAATCACGTGATGTTTATGGGTATGACCTACAATCAGCTATTGTCCATAATGGGGTGAGAACTCTCCCTTCAGAGTATGATGATTACATCACTCTTATGTAAGAACTGTGTCCACAAAACAAATATAATGAATTTTAAGTGAATGCAGGTTATGTAGGTCAAGTATAATTTGACTCCTGTTACATCCAGGCAGAGTATGAATTCCTGATGGACGTTTAGTGTCACCGTGCTGGGAGATATTGCAGATAAGCAGTTGCAACCATGCATGGCATGTCGCAGAATAATGGCAAGGTTGACCGTTAATTAACGTAAAGAGAAGAAAGGAGAAACGTTAAGAGAAGAGAAGAAATTAGAAACGTATAGAGAAGAGAAGAAATTAGAAACATAATGAGAAAAGAAGAAGTGAGGAACATGATGAGATAAGAAGAAATGAGGAACGAAACGAAAGTAATGAGAAAACATAACAAGAGTTGAGAAATAGGCCTAATGAGAAGAGTAATGCAGCAGGAATGGCTGTACTTTGGGTTCCGGGAGCAAACCAGTGTGGAGACATCAATGGTGTTTTTGTGTATCATCAAACCCCCCAGCATGAGGAGAAAGTGACAATAACTATGTGAGTAGAAAAATACTAACTAGTGTAGGAATCTCAGAGCACACAAATCTAAAACTTAAAACGAAGGCTTAGAATCTTAATTAAGAATTAAACCTTAAATTAAAAATAAACCTTATAACATAAATCTACGTTTATAAGTGAAGAATCATTTTAAGATTAGTATAAGAAAATGCTGAGGTGACTATCTTGAAAAGGACTTGCAAGTTGAATGACATTGTTGTTGTTTTTTTGTTGAATTACTGAATTTTGATATAGAAGCAGTGGCTCCAGTACTTTTAAATAATGACCATTATTTTATGTTGAAAAATGCTTAGCTTATTTTAGAAGTAGTACTGCATAAAGAATCTTGAGTTTTGTATTTCTTTTATTTCATCACTCATCATTCTTTTTCTTTCTTTCTTTTCCCCAACCCACGGGTGTGAGTTGTGGATGGATGACTAACCAACGTGTGAAAGGAAACCCATAGATCAATAAATTTGAATTTGTATTTTGACATTGAGACTTTTTCTATCTATGGTTTTGAAAGAGTGGTTGTGGTCGTTGTTACACATTGTGTTGTCTCTGCTGTCTACACTTCACCCTTACCCAAATTCAATCACACATGCAGATATGTCGGCAATATGTAAACAACATGCTGAATAAAATTTGAGCCAAATAACCATCTTGGTATTCTGTGTGTGGATTTGTGATAACATCTATGCAAGTCCTACGTGTCGTCCAAGCCACCACCCTCCTTTCTTCAGAGAGAAGGATAGTGGTGACAAATCTGGATGCCAACAGTTCAGCAGATGACTTTGACAAGCTGAGATCATGAACTAGATCACGTAGCTCCTTTTGAAAAAAAGGATTTTCAACATAATCATCAAGAACCGCTAATTCTTCTTCTTCATATTCTTCAACACTAGAAAAATCTTCTTCACTAATGTCGGTAAGTTCTCCAGGGACAGGTACTGGAATTTCATCACAATGAGCTACTGGACAACATGCTGATTCAAGATCAGGATACTTTCATTAATTTGAAACTATGAATTAGCCAAAGCTAATTTGTAAAGCTAAATTGTATTATAATTATGATTATATTATAATGGAGGAAAATATATTGTAAAGAAATCATGTATTCATTAAAGGACTGTCATTAATTTGAAACTATGAATTAGCCAAAGCTAATTTGTAAAGAGTAATCTATCACTGTCGCCACAAAGCCCTTATGACTGTTTATTGCAACACGATGCTGGAGCATGATATTATTTGTTACAGCTGGTCTTAGGTCTTGGACCTTAGTCTTGGATCTTGGATCTTAGCTTGGAGCTGGAGGCTGATAACTGGAGATCCCGAAAGACTAGGAACCAGGGGAACTCCAACTTCATATCTTTAATACTGGAGGCATTTTCACTCTCTACGCGAGGTGTCATAAACGGACAGTGAAGGGCTGCTAGAAGATATAACTGCACCGAACAATTGAAGACAAAGTATTCAACTATTACATGAACATTAAAAGTTAAGTCAATATATTCCATCGAGGTACAGAACTAAGAGACAGACGTGTATAAACTATTTGGGCAGTGCGATAAGATACTCTGTAGTCGCGATTTGTAATTGTTCATTTCTTCTTTTTATTTAATTGAATTGTTATTAAATGTATTATCTTACCTGTTGTTACATAATTATTTGTAGCACGACTGGATAGTTAACTGGAGGCCGAGCCATAAAGGGATAAAGAATTATAAATCTTAATTTATAAATAAAGGGGAGATAATATTGTTAGCTAAGACAAGTCAATTGATATATCTAGTGAGGTGCCGTGAGTAATTGCCTGAATACTTGGGTATTTCGTGATGGATAAGTCAAGGCGTCCGGTTGCCACTATTGTTAGAAATTATTCAATAAACCAATATTGATAACTGGAATCTAAAATAGGGCAGAATCGTTAAACATAGACTGAATATGTGACAGTATGCTTTATGTTTTCAGCTGGAAAGTTTGGTATATTTTCAATCAGCGAGGGCAAAATAATGAAGCTTTGCTCCACTGCACCAACTGCTATTAATGTCGTAACACACAGCCATTTTGTACGAATTTACCCGGCTGGTTACCGTCAAGACTCTTCCAATTTCATCCCAACACCTGTGTGGAGTGTTGGATGCCATATGGGTAAGTGAAAGAAATTTGGTGTAATGATTGCATGCACTTTACTGAAAATTTAGATCATTATTTGAGCAACACTAGCAGTAATGTTATCATCATCCATCCTTTTTGTACATCTGTTGACTGTCGGTTGTGAACCAAGGTCTTGGAATCTTACCAAGATTCTGAAAGATCCAAGGATTCACAGACGATGTAGGCACTTCTGAGAAGCGCTGCTTTTAGAAGTGGTTTCCAGGTAGGTTATTCAGATAGCCTTCCTACTCAAATGTTATGTTCCCCAAGGATCCTATTACTGTAGGTATCACTTCTGCTTTTACAATCTACAGTCTCTGGATTTCTAATCTGAAATCTTAGATTCTTCTCTTTTTTCATATTTCTATCACTTGGAATGGCGACATCAATAATTGCTGCTGTTCTGTTGGAATTATTAAGAACTACAATGTCTGGTCTTCGTGCAGAAATCACTCACTCCATTCTTATCTCGATGTCCCACAGTATTTTGACTGTTTCGGTCACTGCTTCTGGTTGGTGCATCCATGACCCTTTATGTATTTTTTATTCCTAATTCTTATATAGATTTCTATGAATATCATTTGCCACTTCATTGTGTCTTTTGGTGTATTCTGTTACAGTCAGAACCTGACAACCATATAGTATATGTTTTGTTGTTTCATCCATGGATTTGCAGAGTCTGTACTTAGAATCATTGGAATATTTCATGATTTTGCTTTTGCGTGATTTCGTGTTCAGTGCTTGATCTTGCCCAACTGTTATGAGTGCTTCTGTTTCGGTTTTCAAACATGCCTCTTTCAACCATCCGTAGTTTAATTGTTTTGTTGATGTTGCATCAGCTTGTCGTGCATACTGGCCAAGGGGAGGTTTTGGGCTCCAGGTATTTGCTAGTGCATGTTTCGTTGTTTTCTTCCATGTTTCTTTGTTTGTTTGTGAGGTGTGGCATAGTTCACTCATCTTTACTGCCTCTATCAGTGACTCATCTCTGTTGTTATTACAGATGTTGTTCGCAAGACCTATAACTTCTTCAATGACATGTTTGATTTTCTCGAGACGTCGACCTCCCAATTTCCAAGATACATAGAGCCTGTCTACGTCTGCTTTAATTTGTAAGGCTTTATGTATTGGTATTGTGCATAATTTCCTTGTTTTTCTTTCCAGTTCATTTATTTCATTTGCTGTCCAATGTATGATACCTCCAGTGTCGCTGAGTACATGTACTGCGTATGCATTAAGGGCTTGTATTTTGCTCGCCCCATTTAGCTTGGACTTCAGGACTTGTCTAATATACTCTCTCTTAACTTTCGACTTTACTATACTCTGCATATTTTCTTGATGTTGTAGTATCCCCAGTATTTATATCCTTTTCACTTTTGTTTTTCTTTGTCAGTTCGTATAGCAACATGGATGAGTGACAGTGTCCTCTAGCACTCGTTGAAATCTGCAATATTCGCTCCTCATGCTAGATGTACAAGATCTGTTATTTCGATGTCCCATATTGCTCTCTTTCCATGTACAATACTGCTCAGTTTTGATATCTCAAACTTGCTCCATTTCGCATGTCCAAATTGCTCTCTTTCGATGTACAACACTGCTCAGTTTTGATATCTCAAACTTGCTCCATTTCGCATGTCCACATTGCTCTCTTTCGATGTACAACACTGCTCAGTTTTGATATCTCAAACTTGCTCTATTTCACATGTCCCATGTTGCTCTCTTTCATGTACCACAATGCTTTGCTTTGATATCCCCATTTTGCTCTATTCATATGACCCACATTGCTCTCTTTTGATGTCCCAGATAACATTCTGTTTCAATCCCTCACTGCTCCGTTTCGATGTCCCCTACTGTTCTGTTTCGATGTCCCACATAGATCTGTTTCTATGTCTGCTTGCTGGTTGACATGACTAAGTTCTCCTGGTAATTTTTATTCTGTAGTTTTGTGAGAATTTGTTCTCTTTATTATGATTGTGGAAGTATTCTGTTCCAGCTACAGATTCACATCCATCTACAGTATACGTTGGGTTGTTATTTTTATTATAATTGTACAACAAAATTCGCAAGAAGAGCCAATAGTGATGATGATGATGATGATGTTGATATTAATCAGGGACCACAATAATAAAGCATGCATATACATTGCATTTACATAAAATCGTTCAGTCTTTGTTGCCTTTACTAACTAGATGTTTTCTTTATCTCTGCCTTTGTTTTTCGAATCTTACAAGGGACTGGAAATAGTCACTCGACACACCATTGTGGTGCAACAGGGTTTCACATTTCAATACTTTATTTGAATCATGTTACAATAGACCACCATCACCTTTGTCTATTTACATACATTTCCTATAATACGTACGCATTTTCCTTAGTGCTATTGAAAACTGTCTGGACATTAACTAACTAAACATAAGGATTTCTTTTCAAGATAGTATTGTTTAATTGCTAAAGAAACACAATATATTATCAGTAGTAGAATAACCAGACTGTTCTTCAAAAGATTTTGTCTTCTAGCCAATGCACTAGTCATTTGCTTAGAATGTTGATAACTGCACACAGTATACAATAAATATCAAGTTTCTTGAAAATGACTTGATAATTATGATAATTATCAGAGTTTCCTTTAGATCTGAGTCTCTTGGATGCTGATGCCATGCTGATTGTTGGTACCCCATAAGATGAGTAATACGAAATACACAACAATTGAATCATTCTGTTGACTCATTCAGCCCCCAGAGGAAAGGTCCTCACATATAGGACAGACAAACAAATAAAGAAATGGACGGATGGACAGACAGACATGAAGACAGACAATGACAGATGTGATGACTACGATTGAATGAATTTTACACAAAATGAAGATGGTAAGAAATGACACAAGACAGTTGAAAATTAATAAAATATTTATAGAAAAAAGGAATTAAACAATTAAAGAAAATAAAAGCAAAAACAATAATCAATTTCTAAATCCACATATTATACTTCCTGTAATGCCTATCAGAGAAAGGTGCAGCCATAATGGAGATCAGGAACCTCTGTTAAAAGGTAGATAATTTACCTCTCATTACTACTGATAGAAGCATCAAAACTTGCTACATAATAACAAACACACACACACACACACGTTTGCTTAGGATAAACGTGCTGTTAGATTTCGGGTGTGAGAACAATTATCTGCTGTTAGAAATTATTTCTCCATTAGTTGTGTGTTCTTGAGTCAGTATGAGAATATCCCTGGCTAAGAGGCAACATGGGGACAAGTATCCCTTACTATGAGGCAATATGGGGACAAGTGTCATTGACTATGAGGCAACATGGGGACAAGTGTCCCTGACCATGAGGCAACACGGGGACAAAAACAGCTGCTATAAGCAAGCGTTGGTTTTTCTCGCGAGTCAACGTTCTATATGGATAAAGTGTGTGTGTACGTGTCTGTATTCTAACTTACTAGTCTATTCTGATAAGCAAGAGAGTTCTGTGAGTCAAAAACAAGAAAGGGACTAACACGTTCACTACATTAGTCTCCCACTGAAGTTCTTCCTGTTTCATTTTTGTGATGTTATTTAAAATAACGCATCTATTCGTTTTATTTCCAAGAATGTTGTCGGTATTAAATGTAGAAGCATTACGTAGTTACATAGTTGATTTGTTTCTTGTTGATGGACTGAGTAAATTACCTGAAATAGTTTATAGCTTAGTGCATATATCAGACAATGCACACAAGTGGTTCTTTTCGTAACGTTCTGCTCATAAGAAAGTGTAAGAACAAAGACATTTTTGAAATTTTAAAGTAGTAATCTTTTCAGCAGGAAGTAGAAATCAATAAACCAATACAAACAAGTTTTAAAGCACGTACAATACCATTAGACAACACTCAATTCAGTGACTGAAGTAACTGTTTAGGTAATTTTTGTTACAGTTTTTTTTCTCGATAACTTCTTTCCTCACAGGAGCTGCAATAGACTTCATCTTTTGATATCCTCTGTCTTCATTTGTTCCTGTGAGGATATCCTCTTCTCAAATTATTCTGAATATAGCTTTCTACTGGTTACAGTTCGTGTGTTGTGGGGTGGGTGGGTGGTTCTTATAATGCTGGCGGTGTCTGTCTTTTTTGTAGTAGCTTATTTTATTTGGCTTTTTAAATAACTACCTAAATTATTTTAGAGAAGGTGTAAGGAAATTGAGGAGTGCCTTAAGGATTAATGTTTCTATTTGTGGCTGTAGATAAAAATAGTGATTGTGTGGAGAAACGAACTTGTAACAGATTTGTAGTGTCAGTGATTGTTTTTCTTTCTTCATGGTATAGTGGACAGTGCAATAGGAAGTGTTGTGTAGTGTTTTCTGTTCTTTAGTGATTGCATGCAATTGTTTGACTTGAAATTGTTTGTGTTAGAAGTATTGACTGTAGTCTTAATCTATGTTGTTGAAGGGAAAAATACATTCCAACGAAGAGTGATGACTCTGTCCAAACTGTTCATTATTTCAGCGGCCTTGAACTATCAAACTCCTGGTGAAGAAATGCAGCAGAACGACGGGCTCTTCCGTAACAATGGTGGATGCGGTTACGTCCTGAAGCCCGATATCTTGTTTGATGTGGATCGAATGATAAGCATTACACAAGGAAATCCATCAGGGGGTGCATCATCATTCATCGGGATCACTGTAAGTAATATGCACGTAACAATTTTTTTGCATATGATTATCCATCTGCACAACTGTCCGACACAATTATTTTACTTTTACTCATTTCTGGAGAACGCTTACAGCTTGTGCCGTTTCCATGCGGGAGCGAAGGGCTAAGGGGGTGGGTGGGAAGTGGAATTCTAACAGAACTCTGCTTGTGAGCTTCACCATTTCTATCTCTGTGGACTGTTGTTTTGTTTTTCTTTTCTTCAGTTGTGAATGTTTCTTCTTTTTTATTAGCTTTACAGTGGCAGATAGATTTGGAACACTGATAAGGAGGCGGGTTGGGAGTATTTTATAGAGCCCAAGGTAGTACCATACCAAGTCTGACTTAGCAGATAAGCAAGCCCGGGATGTTCAACCTCCTGTAGATGATGTTGTTGGTCATTGCTAGTGTTTCCCGTTCTAGTTATTGTTGCTGCTGTTGTTGTTTATTATGCTGCTGTTTGTCTTTGCCTAGGTTTAAGTTTGGTTACATGTGGCAGGTTGGTGTAGTTCCATGGTGATGGTGAATAGGCACATAGAGGTCTAACATGTATATCATTTATGGTTACAAAGAATCCAAAGGCACTCCTGGTAGTTTGCTCATTGTTGTTTGGGGAGTTTCAGCACATATTTTATCCTTATTGAAGGGAGGGGGGGTCGGTAACGGTTGTTGTTGCTGTTACAGGTGCTGGTGCTGTTGTTCCAGTTGTTGTTTTATTATTTATATTTTCTTTTGTAAATATGTTACATCTGTCTGAGAATGATAATTTATAACTTCTGCTAGATGTTTTAAGGCACTTTCCTTTCTCGCACCTACCTTTCATAAGCATCACGCCATACCTACTTCTCAGGTTATTAGTGGCATTCACCTTCCCAAGCCGAAGTCTGCACTGACAAGCAGCCCAATCAGCCCATTTGTCAAGGTTAAGGTCGATTGGTTGAATGAATCCTGCTCGTTCCGAACCACAACCATCAAAGATAATGGTATGTTAATTATCAAAGATTAAAATAAGACTCAAGTAAGATGTCAGCGTTGATAACGATAACAATGATAATTGATAACGATTACACTGTACTGTGCTGCTCTAAGTATAGCATTATAATTATGGTACAGCACTGTTCTCACTATACGTTATAGTACAATATTGTTCTCACTATAGTGTTATTGTACAGCACTGTTCTCACTATACGTTATAGTACAATATTGTTCTCACTATAGTGTTATTGTACAGCACTGTTCTCACTATGGCGTTATACTACAACACTGTTCTCACTATAGCGTTATTATACAGCACTACTCTCAAATATACAGTTATTGTATAGCACTGTTCTCACTATAGCGTTATTGGACAGCAATATTCTCACTATAGTATTAATGTACAGCAATGATCTTACTATAGAGTTATTACATAGCTATGTTCTCCCATATAGTATTATTGTACAGAAATATTCTCACTATAGTATTAATGTACAGCAATAATCTTACTATAGAGTTATTGTAGAGCACTGTTCTCAATTCAGCGTTATTGCATTGAATTCTGTGGCACATCCGACTCCTGATTAATTAACCGTCAATCTCTATCTGAGTAATCGTATCCTTAATCCATACACAAATAAGATTCTTCCATTCAATCAATCAATTAGTCACCCGACAGGGTCTTGGTCTTGCGGTCAAGAGTGACTAAGTCAGGCCTAAGTCTACCCACTGGTTGTCTCCCCTATAAAGCGTTACTTGTCTAGAATAGCAAATTCCACAGCACTATCTTGTCCGTCAATCTGTGCTAGCCCTTTCACTATCTCTCACTCCAATGACGGGAACTATTCTAAAGCATATGTGCAACCGACTTTCTGTACGTCATTACGTCATTTGGCTAAGCCCCCACCCATCATCTACATATGCTCCTCTCCTACTCAAATAAGAAGAGTGGATAGTTTAATAATTCAACAATTTTATTTAAAGAAAGAAAATAATAAAATTAACTCATTACAATTTGATAAAATTATAACCACACCAAGACAATTAATAGAGATTCAGCTCACATGCACACTTCTATCATTAATTCAACAATTAGAAGAATAAAAAATAGTCATTAGTATTATCTCCTAAAACAATTATTAGGAAGATAATACCCAAGTTAATATTAATACTTTTCCTAGAACAATTACTAGGCTTCACAAAATCAAGCATCTATATTTCTAGACTCCAAATAGTCAGAATAAGAAATTGTATAAATCAGAACAAAATAGTGGTACATATGAAAAAGCATAATTATGATTCACCTGACGGTTTGGGTGCATCGTTTCCCGGCCTATTACGTCAGCCACTTGTTATCTGTATCAGTCTGGAAACAAACGGTTCTCATTGATGAACTGTTCAGTTCCACAAAGTTCAATATTTGTTCTTAAATAACACAGACACTTCCTAAATTAACACAGTCCAGTGTAATTCCAGTTTCACAACATAGATTAGTAAACCACTCTTGGAAAACTCCAATTCAACATTCAGTCGCTCACTTCCATAGTTTGGTACATCCATTCATAGCCTTCCCACTGGACAATATACCTAGTCATACGATGTTCTTGTAACTTGCTATTTCACTATAGCACGCCCCTTAGAAACAGTTTTACTGACACAATTCCCAATTGTGGCTCTTACAACCTTCTCAGTTTTTCTATCCTTTTAGTGCTGGCTTGTAGTACCATAGCGACTGTAGAATTTAGACCAAGGCGACATCAGAGCCAAGACTTCCAAGTCACAATGAATTTGCATTGTCCTTTGTGTCTTTTGTTGACGTTTGTTTCTTGTCGACAGTTGTCCCTCGAAGCATATTAGACAGTTACTGGTCTTGCTCTTTCCTCCTTCTATCCATAGAGGGATGTTATGGGCCATGATTAAAATCGAGTGAAATTAATTTCCGCCAAGCGAGGTATTTATGCAGAATTTGGATTTTGCATATTAATCTCCCCCTCTGGACATAATCACCCTCTTGTGTCGCCCATTGTAAAATAGTTACGGTTGGGTGACTGTACTCAAACTGCCCTGCTAGCACAAGTCTGGTGTCTTTAGAAGATGCCCGACTCTCGTGTTCATGTACCGTCGTATCGTCTTTATGTGCACGTTTCTCTCGGTGTGTCCGCTCTTCAGCATTTGCTACGCAGCTGCTTCTGTGGACTATACTGCTTGAGAATCTTTAATCCTTAGTCGAGATCAAAGTTCACTGTATGAAATTTCGAACACGGTTTTCTACACAGCAAAATTTGAAATGGCTTTTATCGGTGGATTAACAATTAAGTTATAGCATCAAAGAATGTTGTCGTGATTCAACTTTATACTTTGAAAAAATATTCTGTGTATTAGTTTGCATTTTCTGTCCCACAAATTCTAATGTGCTATAATCACTATCGCGGTATTACACTTAATTGTACCTCAATGACTTTATTTTACATTCAATCCTTGCTCGTTAAATATTTCTCTCTCTCCTCTCTGTCTCAGTCACTCTCTCTCTCTTACTCTCTCTCTCTCTCTCTCTCTCTCTCTCTCTCTCTCTCTCTCTCTCTATCTATCTATCTATCTATCTGTCTGTCTGTCTATCTGAGGAAAGTACAAAGATATTTGTCATTGGTCTAAGCACATTCAATTTATATGCTAAACAATAATTATCATTATATGCCTATATTGTGCTCAACAGACTGTGTAAAAGAGAATGTTCTTTTTTAGTCCTATGGCACTGTAATAGTTATTTGATTTGTTCTTATGAGCGAAAAATAAATGAGTTATAAGAGTTTACTGAAAGTTTCTGAGTGAACTCTAGAGCACTTTTGTACAGTTTGTCTATGACCTGAATACATACATGTACAGAAAATATCTTCAGGAAATTGAAAACAGAAACAAAATGCAGAGAGACAACCATATCTAAACCGAGTACCCGCACCCTAAATTATTATTTTTATGAGCCAAGTTCTTTCCTTCCACTTTCGATGTCCATCAATTTGGCTAAAGGGAGACAGACAGGACTTTGAAATGAAATGGAAATATTTGTACAATGTGAACAGCCTACCCCACCACAAACAACAACACTGCAATTAACATTTAACTCAGTAGAAGGGTATGACATATATTTTATTCCATAGAAATTAACATTTATCTCATTAGGAGGGGTTAATAGGGTATAAGAAATATATTTAGTCTTGTGTTTGAGAGTACAACACAATAAAGAACATTTATCTCAATAGAAAGGGTTAAAAGGGTATAAGAAATATATTTAGTTCTGTGCTTGAGAGCACAGAGCACAACACAATAAAGAAAATTAACATTTATCTCATTAGGAGGGGTTAAAAGGGTATAAGAAATATATTTAGTTCTGGTTGAGAGCACAACACAACAAAGAACATTCATCTCACTGGAAAGGGTTAAAAGGATATAATAAATATATTTAGTTCTGTGGTTGAGAGTACAACACAGCAATGAACAGTCATCTCACTAGAAGAGTTTAAAAGGATATAAGAGATATATTTATTTATGTGGTTGAGAGCACACATAACACACGAGTTATATATGTACACATGGAATTCCGAATTTATCGTGCTTGCAGCTGTGTTCAGGAGTAGTTAATCAGCTAAATGTAATCCTACTTTCTCGAGCAATATATTTAGCTCACTGTAATCTTATGTCCAAGGGCACCTATGGAACTGAATGTGGCCCTGAGTTCACGTGCAGCTATTTAGTATGTTTGTGCAGGCGTGTTCACATACATCCATTTACTTTAATGTAACCCTACGTTCACCTGCAGCTGTTTAGCTCAATGTATCTCCAAACTCACTTGCAGCTATTTAGCTTATTGAATAATTGTGCTCATCAACAAAATTATATTGTTCACACGAAGCTGTCGTGTAAGCAGAAGTTGTTTATTGTCCATTTCAAACTGCATGGTTACGATGAAAGTGCATCACTCTCAAAGACATCTTGTGTTTGAAAAACGTTTGCACTCGAAACTGCTATATGTGTTAATGTGCAGCTACTTCGAACTTGAGAGCTAGGGTGATAATGTGCACTTACTGTTCTTACGCAGAGCTACTTCACATATATTTTCAGTTTTAGTCTTTCCTTAAATGCAACAGCTGTAAAATGTTATTCATAACATTAAAGATAACACATATCATAATCATGTCATATATCAAATAATAATATTGACATACATCAATAAAACAATAATTATGCTGTTTGAAATCTTTACATGAACTGTATGTACTCTATGTTGCAGGACTGAACCCTCGATGGTACGAAAGTACTGTATTAAAAGTGAGCGTTCCAGAATTAGCCATCGTGAACTTTATGGTATATGATGAAAATCTGGGAAGGAGAGACTTAGTCGGGTACTATTCACTTCCTTTCATGAGTATGCAGCTAGGTGAGATTGTGAATCATCTTACTGCTACTACTACTACTACTACTACTACTACTACTACTATTACTCTACTACTGCTGCTGCTGCTGTTACTACTACTATTAGCCTACTACTGCTGCTAATACTGCTGCTAATACTTCAACTATTATTATTATTATTATTATTATGCCTATTTCCACTACTTCTGTTGGCTGTCGGTTGTAAACCAAGATCCTGGGAGACCAAGGTTTTACGGAGGATGTAGGCACTTCCGAGGAGCGCTGCTTTTAGTAGCTGGGCATGTCTGTGATATCCAGGTAGTTTATTCAGGTAGCCTTCCAATTCAGATGTTATGTTCCCCAAGGTTCCTATCACTTTTGTACCACTTCTGCTTTAACATTCCACAGTCTGGATTTCTAATATGAATTTTTGGTATTTTTCTATTTTCTCTTTTTCTTTTGTTTTATGTTTCTAGAGCTTAGAGCAGTGACATCAATGACTGTTGCTATTCTGTTAGACTTTTTTCTTTGCAAGTCATTTAGTTGTCCGTTTTCTTCGTATTTCCTTAAGTTATGCTTTGCATTCTTTCCTATCTGTAAGTTGGCTTTTGTCTTCTTTCATTTCTGTAAATTTTCTTTTGTTTCTTTCATTTCTTTTAAGTTGTCTTTTGCTTTCTTTCATTTCTTGAAATTTTCTTTTGTTTTTTTTCATTTCCTTAAGTTGTCCTTTGCCTTCTTTCATTTCTTTTAAGTTGTCTTTTGCCATTTTTCATTTCTTTTAAGTTTTTTTTTTTGCCTTCTTTCATTTCTTTTAAGTTGTCTTTTGCCTCTGTTCATTTCGTTTAATTTGTCTCTTGCCCTCATTCATTTCTTTAAGTTGTCTTTGGCTTTTCTTGCATATCCTTAAGTTGCCCTTCGTCTTTCTTGTCTTTTCTGAAATTTTTTTTTCTGTCAATTTCTTAAGTGTCCTTTTCCTTTTTCCTCCTTCTCCCTCTTCTCTTTCTAATTGGATTATTTTATTATTGCACACACACACACACACACACACACACACACACACACACACACACACACACACACACACACACACACATACATTCTCTCTCTCTCTCTCTCTCTCTCTCTCTCTCTCTCTCTCTCTCTCTATCTATCTATCTATATATATATATAACCTTTATTTTCACTGTATATTTCCAGAATTTTAATTTGTTTGTTTGTAAATGACAAAAGTGTGAATGTAATCTTGTGCGTGCGCCAAATATAATAATTTTGTGTAATGTCCCTTCTTTAGGTTATCGCCATATACCTCTGTTGGATAACAAAGGGGAACGTATCCCACACTCTTATCTCTTCGTGTACATTACCATGTCTTAATTCCTTCGCGTGAAATACTATATAAGTATGCATCAAAACAATTCCGGAATGTGAATAAATGGCTCACGGGAAGTTAATGCAGGATTTCATTCATTCTAATGGATATTTTATAGACCAGTATAGGGGATAATATAAATATATCTACGAATACCTGTGCACGTAAATGAGCAGCCGGAACCTTTTCTCTGAGAGCAGTAACTACGCAACAATTGGAGCAGGAACGTTAATGAAACACCTGGATTCAATTTCCTGAGAGAAGTAACGTGTACGCAACAGCTGTAACCATTTCCCCACCAGAGAAGTAATGTTAGCGTTACAGATGGTTCGTTTTCTCTGAGAGCAGTAACATATACAACAACTAGAGCCATTTTCCCCTGAGAGATGTAATGTGTAACAACTGGAACTATTTCCTCCGAGAACAGTAATGGAAAAGCACTCACCTGGATCCACTTTGTTGAGAGAAGTAACGTGTACGCAACAGATAGAATCTATTTTGTGAAAGAAGTAACTTTAACAAAGAAGAGCAGGCACGTCTCAGGTGCATGTCATGCAACCAGTAGCCACTTTAAGGCAAGGAACAGAAGCTGCAATAACATTTTTATGTCTTTTTGATCTGTAAAATCGACTAATATTTGTTTTGTGCATACCCTATTTTTGCAATACAAAGAACTGCAATTCATCCCTCAACCCAAGATAAAGTGCCAAGTGCAATTTAAAAAAAAAGAAGTGTTATCCTTATGTATTTTTATGCTGGCATGATGTATGCATGAAGAAGAAAGAGAGAAAGAGCGATCGAGAATGAAAGAAAGAACAACAGAGTTAATATAAATACTGATCACATTGAAATGTCTTTATGAATTTATACAAAATATATAATCTTCAATGAATAGGGACAAGATTGTGGACAATAGCGAGTGAAAGAAATGAGAGAGAGAGAGAGAGAGAGAGAGAGAGAGAGAGAGAGAGAGAGAGAGAGAGAGAAGAGAGAGAGAGAGAAAGAAAGAATGTTTACTGAGTGGTTAATATAAATTTTAAAGTTGTAATTTTATACTTAGTCGTCGAACTTATAAGTAAAACTGTTGCTCTAAGTTGACTCCTGTGAATTCTGTTTGAAACTCAATAACTCAATATGGCATAAATTGAAGCTTGAGTTTGGTCCTGAGAACTCATGAAGATTATTTTGAACATTCCTCTTGGTGTGCTAGAGTAGTGAACACAAAATTTCTAGAACACTCCTGGTGATGTGCTTTGATAATGCATACAAAGTTCCGGACGATTCTCCACGGTATACTTTGTGAGCATATCGAAGATTCTGGAACAGTTGAGTAATGTGCCTGGAAGAGACTTGTTGCAAGCCGCAATATTGTGACAGATGCCATCATTGAAATGTTATGTACATTGATTATAATTATTGCTCTAAAACTCTACTCTCATTTCTATGATGAATTATATTTATAAAATTGATTTTATATTATATATGTTAATTTGATTGCTGATGATTATGCCAGAATAAACTGAATAATTGTCTAACGTTTAATCATTGATTCGAAATGATGAAAATGTCAATTCTCTTTTGATCATATTTTTATTTAATAAATTTATTGGTTAAATTTATTACCTTCTGCCACATATAGTATAAAACATATGTTGAAGTATTAGTGGGTGAGTGGGGGCTTGTTCAATATAAATAAAAGTAGGACTTTTATTTCTCCATTAGTAAGAAGTTTCCACCTGCGGAAACGTTATGCGACAGTAAAACGTCTTTCTTATTATTGTGTAAAGTGTGGTTTTACGACACCCTTATAATCCGCCAAGTGAGAACATATTGGTCTTGTGGGTGAATTATTAATAACTATAAATTAAGATTCTTGATCACTTGTAAGTAATTATGTATTATTAATTAATTAATAATAATCATAACGAGTGAAGGGTACCCAGATGTGTCATATAAAATATTTGGAAATTTGGCAATGCTAGGTGTTATTTTCTTGACCAAAAGCAATCTTCACAAAATACTGCACGCAGTGCTAATAATAATCAACGCTGATTTTTAAAATATCTTCCCATATTTTCTTGTTAAACTGTTTATTGATGTTTGTCCCTCCCTCTATTTTCTGGAGAGAAAAGATAATACTTCCCTATTCAAAATCCAATCAAGAATCTTCGAATTTCTAAAAGAAAAATTATTTTACTCAGTTTCATCAGCTGTCTGTTTAAGGTGGTGGAACGAATAATCCCAGGACTTGATTAATGCAGAAACATGAGGTTAATTTCTTGAATGCATTATGTAATTCTATCCTAGATTTTCTACTAATGGTGAGATATTTATTAGTAAAGATCATGCAGTATCTGTTAAATTGATTAATTCCTGAGAAAGGTTTACGATACAGCATGGAGGAATTTTAATAGATCTTTCCAAACCTTGAAATGAAGAATCGCCTCCCTTGTTTCATTTAAAAGTGTTTCATCTGTTCTCTGATTCAGTGTCCTTGTGAGAGCACCCATCTCTGGCATCTTTCCTCCGGAAAACATTATGCTCTAAAACTGAACCTTTTCTATCAAAATCAGAATGAATGGCAGTTTGAAAGCCACCAATCCAGACATTAATGCTTCCATGGCTGTAAGTGATTTTACAGTATTTTATGATGGAAAAGCTTTAACTACATGTACGCATTAACAGTATTCAGAAACGGGTGACAATGGTTTAAATTTTCCAAATATACAACAACCTGTGAAATTTGCTGTAGACCGAAACGTCTATAAACAGAGCCAATTAGCATAACCATTCAGACTGTAGGAAAACGAAGTATCTAGGCATAAGTTGCTAGTTTTCTTAATCTTATTGTATAACTGAAAATTATTTGCCAAGAAACTTTCAACATTTTACGTCGCTTTTGTTCATACTAATTGGGTTTTGCTATGATTGATGTGCATAATTTATACGTAACCCTTGTATGTTCCAGATCAGATTATGAATGTGTTGTACATGGCTCTGCATGTAAATCATACTTGAAGTCTTTTTTGTCCATCAGTATCTTCGATTTTGATACATTGAGGCCAACGCCCATGCATGCCTTGTATATGGAATTACAAAGAGCGTCCACTTGAACATCGTAGAATGAAATTAACCCAAAGCAATAAATTAAAATCAAATTCAACCTTATAGCTCTGTATTTAAAAACAGCATCTCTTGCAATCAGATACATCAAACGAAGTGTTGTTCTTTTCTTTTATGCCACTCACTTCAAAGCATTGCTTCATTTTGTCAGCCGAACCCAGAGATATCTTTCAGGATTTGAAAACGTGTTCATTGCTTCATTTTGTCTGCAGAAACCAGAGATATCTTTCAGGATTTGAAAAGTGTTCATTGCTTCATTTTGTCTGCCGAAACCAGAGATATCTTTCATGATTTGAAAAGTGTTCATGTTTCCAATACTACTTACATAAAACAAATAACCAGTCACGCGGACAAAGAACAAAGAACCCATGCAACAACTGCTGCAGTGTCTAAATCAGAGGAGAGAACACGCCCACAACCGCGGTTCGGTCAGCATGGCTGCCCTCAGTTGCCTGGACGGTGATTGATGTGCCTGGGGAAGTGCGTGACTTGATGTTTATCTCCACATAAAATCCTTACTCGACACAGGAATGTTAAAATTTTTAGCCTAACCGTAGGAAAATACAGGGTTTAAGCTGACACAGCTACTGATCCAATCACCCAAATCCCTAAACCATTGCTCAACACTTAACTCTTAAAGTAAAAGTCCAATTCAGACGCATGCTGGGTTTTGCTCACATTTGACTCCTGCATCAAAAGACCAAGTTAAATTTTTGCTGGAGTTTGCTCACGTCTGACTCTTGCATCAAAAGACCAAGTTAATTTTTTGCTGGAGTTTGCTCACGTCTGACTCCTTCATATGTTTGCTGGGGCTTGCTTGCATCTGACTCCTTTCATCAAAAGACCAAGTTAAATTTTTGCTGGGTTTTGCTCACGTCTGACTCTTGCATCAAAAGACCAAGTTAAATTTTTGCTGGAGTTTGCTCACGTCTGACTCCTGCATCAAAAGACCAAGTTAAATTTTTGCTGGGTTTTGCTCACGTCTGACTCCTGCATCAAAAGACCAAGTTAAATTTTTGCTGGAGTTTGCTCACGTCTGACTCCTGCATCAAAAGACCAAGTTAAATTTTTGCTGGAGTTTGCTCACCTCTGACTCCTTCAAATGTTTGCTGGGGCTTGCTTGCATCTGACTCCTGCAATAAAAGACCAATTCATATGTTTGTTGTGGCTTGCCCACAGCTGACTCCTACAGTAAAAGACTAATTCAAACGTTTGCTGAGGTTTGCTCATGGCTGATTCCTGCATTTAAATACCAAATCAGGCATTTGCTGAGGCTTGCTCACGACTGATTCCTGCAATAAAAGAAAATTAAGATATTTGTTGGGGCATGTTTATGGCTTGACTCCAGCAATAAGAGAAAATTAAGATATTTGTTTGGGCTTGCTCACCATTGACTCATGCAACGACTAATTCAGATGTTTATTGGAGTTTGCTTACATCTGACCATCGCAAGGAAAAAATGAGCGTGAGATATCACATGACTGGAGCTTTATGCCCACATTGTGACCCTCTCCTATCACCCACACAATCCAGTCTCCTGCTGTTGACACCTCCCATAAATATGAATATCTATGACAGGACAACAATTGAGGACTTCACTTCTAGTAACTCGTGTGAGTCCCCAGATACGACAGACAAACAGGACAGATGTAGACGGACTCAAGACGAACATTAGACAGACACCTAGGGACGTCACAATTGATGAAAATGATAATGAAATTGATACAACAGTATATGAAAATTTAACAAGACACTTTATATAACAATCAAAGAAAAATTAATGAAAATAAAAGAAAGTACAATTATTAAAATGAATGTAATGACAGGTTACAAAAGTGATCCCCTAAACTTATTCAGAGAATCAACAGCCCTAATAAAATTTGTTCTAGATTGAAAGTTTTGAATTTATCAGTTTTTCTTCTAGTTTTTCTTCTGAACAGAAGTGTGATTTCTCTATAATGTTTGTGCAGCCTTTTCAACACTTGATTACTTAAGTGATAGCCCCAAGCGATAATTCAACACAACACGATACTGACACAGTGCCAACACTAAATTATTCACTGCAGTGGCGCAGCTGTCCAATGCTAGCTCCACCCTTTGACCTGTTTCACACAGCACACAGTCTTGAAGCCAATACTTGTACTTCAACTAAATCGGGTAGGCAGGCATCTGATTTGATTCTGAAATTCAATAACAATGTGAGAAACTGCTGACTACAATTTAAAATATTCAAGTGTCAGTGGCTATCACTTTTCTCTGAGCACATTGACACTAAACTGAAAGGAAAGATGGGGATTATTGATATATAAATATTTACAAAATATTCTATTATTGTTACACAAAGCTTAAATCAAGATTTAAAAATCAGTCACACATACCTTCCATGTTCTTCAAAACCCAAGAATCAAAGGTAATCTGGTTGGAGCACAATGAATTCTTCCTTAGAATATTAGTACTCAATGGAGTCTTCTAACTAGACTTTTACTCAAACAATATTTTCTTCCAAAAGAACAGACCAAATTTCTGGGACTTGCCTCTTCTCCTCGGGGCAAGGTTTGTGCTAAGCGAAGTGACAATAACTTATTAGATCTCATACATAAATGTTTTCCAATCCTATAATGTGTTTCTATGCCTATGCTATTTTATTATGACAAACGAAACTCCAACCCGTATTACCCTAGCTTTGTTTCTAGTGCTCTTGGACCAGTAATCCCGACCCTCCCCCCCCCCCCTATTCCTTCCCTCTGTTTATTCAGGAGCGATTGTCCTGGGAGGCTGGCCTGTACCTGGCTATTTTTCAGATGTAATTCTCCCATCAGTTCAGGTTACAAGGATAAAGTTACATTAAATCTAATGGTCAAACCCCAAACCCCCTTAGTCTGTTTTCCAGCAAACATCCCGTTAGCATCTTGGGGCGACTTGGTTAAATATGTTAAACATATTTTTACTAGGCTTTCTGTACACCTTGTGTATCTACTTTTTATTCCTTTTCGTTATTTATTTTTAAAATGTTTATTAACATAAGGACGGGAGAAGTTTTACCTTTGACTGACACCCGCACATACACATGCATAATGCAAATGAACATACTCACAGGCATACAGATACGTTCTTGCAAAGACCTAAATACGAAGAAAACATTGTTTGTTTCGTATTTATTAAGATTTCAGTCTTGTATGAATGCATAAACATTACAATTGTCTTTATTTAGTTATAAAAGAACAGCTGAAATGTAAATAATTAATTTTATTTAAAAGCAATATCGCTAGAGAAAGGTGTGTTCAGATGATTAAGAGAATGATGATTAACAAAAGTTAAGGAGCCATTTTAAAGACATGATTATGGCAAAAAATCTCGATGAGTTACAATTCTGTGACGTCACTGATAATCACTACTACGAAATGTAAACGCATTTGTCATTACAAAGTAAGATCTGAAGAAATGATTCCAGAATGGGAAGAGATCCAAAGCGAGGCTTAAGTTTGACATAGATGGAGAACAATGAATGTCAACGCAATGTGTCATATCGTCAGTGGGATGAATCTAACAATCCTACAATGACCACTTTAGTTTGCATCTGTTTAAAATTAATTTTTGCAACGGGATCTAAACCCAATATGCAGATGCCAAGTATTAACTATTATTTAAGAATTCCTTACATCAGGCAAGATAATTATGAAGCTGCATATTTTAGTATTATCTCACATCAATACACACCAACACAGACGTACACGCAATCTTATATAATGAAACAGAAGACACATGATAAGTTTCCACTTAAATTAAAATGATTGTGATAATGTTGTCTATCTATCTATCTATCTATCTATCTATCTATCTATCTATCTATCTATCTATCTATCTATCTATCTATCTATCTATCTATCTATCTATCTATCTATCTATCTATCTTTATTTTATAAATTTTAAAGGATGCATTCATATGCAGCCTCATCAAATTCCCTTAGCAGTATATACAACGCATGGACCATCGAATTATCTAATCTAATACTATACACGCATGTAGGTTGTTAGAAAAGGCAATAAGTGTATATGGATGGGGAAAAAAAATGTGCATTTAGTTCTTCTTTTTCGGGAGGACCCACTCACATGTGTTATAATGTATTAAAGTCGGCTATTTTTGGACTTTCAGTTCTAAGACAACGAAAGATGACGAAATATTATTAATAAGCGAATGATGTTCGTTTACAGATAAGGGTTCAATATATGTTTATAGACATATCAGGTTCAATAAAAGTTATGTTCATATGCAGGTAGGATTCATGTACAAAGCATGTCATCTGCAGACCTTAGTCATACTGCTAGTTAGGTCCGTGAGTAAACTTTGTAGTTATGCAAGACAGATTTATATGCAAGCCACGTTCGTATAAAAAGTATGTACATAAGTAGGCCATGTATTTAAGTAAGGCATATATGTTCACATGCAAATCATTGTACATAAGTAGACCATGTATTTAAGTAAGGCATATATGTTCATATGCAAATCATTGTACATAAGTAGACCATGTATTTAAGTAAGGCATATATGTTCATATGCAAATCATTGTACTTAAGTAGACCATGTATTTAAGTAAGGCATATATGTTCATATGCAAATCATTGTACATATTCAAGACAGATTCATTTTCAAGTCAGGTCCATATGCAAAGCATGTTTATGAGCAGGTCGGATCCACATGCAAACTAGGTTCGTCTGCAAGTCACGTTCATATGCAAGCTGTGTTCATACGTAAGCCACACACTTATCTACGGCAGATTGATAGGCAAGATTTATTCATATGCAAGCCGTGTTCATTTATACGTTGTGTTCTTATGTAAGCTGTTTTCATATGCAATGCATGTCCTTTATCGCTGGTGAAAATACGACAGAAAAGGGAGATAATTTATTATAATTATTAGGCAAAAGAGGAAATGTAAACAAGAATTATTAGATTTCGTCACTTGTGAGTACAACACTTGAAATGCGCGCTAAGAGGTATTAAAAAGTGGCATTTCCTGTTACAAGCTCGTGTCAGCATACAATTTATCCAATTAATCGTTTTATGAAGGCGTCCTTTAAATATAAAATAAACATCTGTACATTTACATGGACATACAAGTGGACATGCATCTCCGTTTTCGCCAATCGTATCAAGAAGAAAATAAGTCAGATATAATCTTCACAACAGTGTCATATTTCAGTTACATTTAGATTGTGACGGATGTGTGAATACAGAACTAGATAGTTCTTTCAAAATTAATTTTCTTCAGTATAGGTTTTTAAGTACGACTGGAAGTCAGAGAAATAAGATGACATCTAATATTGATATTACGTTGGATGTTGTGTACAAATTTCTCACAAGTTATACATCCTGTGCGGCTGGGGACAGAACAGTCCTAATTTCAAAGAATAAAACGAGGCGGTTTCTTAGCAGTACAAGTATAAATTTTGCCCATTTGAACATTTTGCAGAAGCATATTTTGTCCTTTAGAACATCTTGCAGAACGTGATGCAGCATATTTTTGTCAATTAGAACATCTTTCAGGGTATATTAGACATGAGAACACTTTGCAGAAGCACATTATGTCCATTCGAACACCTTATTACCCATTAGAACATCTTGCAACATATATTACCTATTAGAACGTCTTTAAGAAGCAACTATTTTGCCCATTAAATCACTTTGCAACAAATACTACTCATTAGAACATCTTGCAGAAGCATATTTTCCCCATTATAACACCTTGCAGAGTAAATTACCCATTAAAACACATTGCGGCATATATTACCCAGAAAATCTTGAAGAAGCAATTTTCCCCATTATAATCCCTTGCAGCA